>ML677360.1:3965300-3980721 GCA_007922305.1 Dermatemys mawii | reverse complement strand
GTGTGTGTGTGTGTGTGTGTGTGTGTGTGTGTGTGTGTGTGTGTGTGAGAGAGAGAGAGAGACACTGAAAAGCATATGCGAATTGCTGTATTCTCAATAAATGCGGCATGTTGCCTTTTCCCCTATAAAAAGATCTTGTGTGCTCTATATAAGCATAACAGTAAGGGGGATGGAGTAACCAGTTTTGATGATTTCTCATACCTGTCTGTCCTTGGTGATAGAATACCAGATGGAGTAAAATGGGATTAGGCGATTTCCAAAGATTTTGCCATTGGGAGATGGTGCCAGCACTGAGAATGATGTGGTTCTCAAGCCTTCAACCATGACTTCAAATATGCTGTCTGGAGGTTGATGGCTGGGAAGCAGTAGTTGAGGAGGTGGATTGACTTCTCCTGGGCGTTTCTCTGCTGGTCATAGAACCTGTTGTGCTGAGTGTATGAAGGGGTTCGGAATTGCTGCTGAGTTTGGTAACTGGTTTGTCGTTTCATGATCCTAGGTGTTTGGATACCTAGGGATCATAAAGTGGCCCTGGAGTCTTCCGGTGAGAATAATGACTCATCGATCTGGTCTGCAAAAAGCTTGGCACCTTCGAACAGTAAGTCATCTACAGAGAACTGTACTGGCTTTGGAACGCCAGACAGGTGAAACCAGGAAGCTCCCCTCATAATGACCACTATGGCTATGGATCTTGCTGTGAAATCAGCAATTGAGGGCGTCTTGAAGCGCTGTTTAGAGATGAGGTGACCCTCCGTAATAATGGCTTTGTACTGCTCTCTTTTGTCTTCAGGAATAAAGTTGGTAAATTCAGAAAGGCTGGTGTAGTTATTGTGATCGTATTTTGCCAGTAGGGCCTTGTACTGAGGCCAAGTGGCCTCCCTCCAGGCAGGAGAGTGAGGGACCATTACATTCTCCTTGGAGAGTGGAGCCTAGATCACCCTGCCCTCATCGCCAGAAGTACCAGGGCATGGCTGGAAGTCTAAAAGGCAGGCCCTGCAACACAGTGGGAGGAGAGCCTGCGGAGGAAAAAGGACGCTCCACCCATTCTGCTGCGACCCAGAGAGGAACCTACGCCTGGCTGTTCCCGATCCCCAGATGCCAACGAGGACTGGCCTGGAGTGCCTGCCGCCGTGTATCCTGAGGAGTCAGAGGAGGCCTGGATGCTACAGGTACCAAACCCCAGGGAGGCAGGAAGTGGCTCAGGGACAGCCACAGCACGGCCAGCTGCAGAGCCTTGCATGGCTCGGCCGGTGTGTTTTGGCTGGATCCTTGCTGATGCAAGGGTAGCCAATCCTGCTTCTGCCTGGGCCTTGGGCTGGGACATGGTGGAGTAGGGTGGGCCCACGTCCCCTTGCCCGGTGCGGTTGACTTCCTACACTGTGCAGGGAAGCTCTAGCCCTGAGGAAGTAGCCTCTCTTACCAGCTCACCCATAGGCAGTTCGTTTGCTGGCTGAAGCCAGCCCTGAGACTGTTTTGCTTGCGGGCCACCTGAGCTTCCTCAAGCCCAGGCCCCAGCTCACTGATAGACTGGTTGTTTGCTGGCTGCCTGAGCTCCGTCCAAGCCACAGCCAGCCCAGATAGACTTTGTTTAAGGGCTGACAGCTTGAGCCACCCAACCCAGGCTAAAGCCTGACAGTGACTATTGATCAGCCAGCCCTATTGTGGGTTTTTCGCTGTCCTGTGGACTCTGGTCCTGATCAGCCTGAGTGGCCTCCCTCCAAGCGGGAGAGCAAGGGACCATCATAGGCCTCATAATTGGCAAATTCTCAATTGTAACTTCACAGCTGAGTATACTTTGCGACCAAACAGATCAAGTCATTTCCAGTCTTTACTGTATGGGGTATTCCTACAGTGTTGTTGCTTGCCCATTTCATTTATTGCATCTATAACTAGCGAATTTGGTGTTAGATGTGAGAAGAGAAATTCAATGGCTGGTACGTAATATTTCTTATCAGATCTTTTACAGGTAGGTGGAATCATTGCTAGGGTTTGCCATAGTAATTTGACAGGATCCATAATCACCCCATTCATGGGGAGGGCAATTTTGAATGAAGGGGACGTATGTAATATGCCCACTAACTTGTGGCACGATTCCTGGACCTCTTCCATAGAAATATCAAGGGAATCCGTCACTCTCTTGCAGAGATCCTGAAACTGCCTAAAATCCTCCACTATGGTGGGAAGCATAATTGTGTCACTGAGGGAGAAAGAAAAAATGTGTGTCAGCTATGACATCTGGGTCCTAAGATTCCTCCTGTTCTTTGGCTCCCTGTTAGGGGACATTAGGAGGTGCGTGTGAAGACAGCACAGGTGGTTGGTGTGCATCAGTTGTGGGCAGAGTACTGGGCATTCACTGTAGTTGTTGTGGGTATGGTGCCAGAATGGCCATTGTGGTTGGAATGGCATAGGAGGCATCCAAGGCTGGCCAAATCTGGGTTGGTTTGCAAAGTTTGCAGTGAAGCCAGTGGCTGGTGGTGTCTGTGTGGCAGGACTAAATTACAGGAAATGAATGCTGAGGTGAGCCTATCACATCCTCTTCTCCCTTGTCCTCCCCACTATAGTTGACAACAGTGGAGAGCTGGCTTGGGAAACAGGCCTGTGTATCAAGGCGCCATTGGTACTGAGGAGGGTGGACTGAGGTACCGATGAAATAGACAAGTCTCTGTGGTGCAAGAATTGCTGTGATGAGGCCAGGGTCACTACCGGCGTGACAGGGGAACACAGTACTGTATGCTGCACTGTAGTCACAGGTGTCTGGCTGAAATTCATAATACCGACAGTAGGTGGCAGCATGAGCACTGAAATGCTCAGTACCAAGGGTTTACTGGCTGCTGTAGGTGCCAAGACGTGGGGTTTAACTTTCCCCTTAGCGCTTGTGGCAGCGCTCCAGTGTTTAGGAGCTCTATGCTTTTTGACATCATCGGTACCAGAGGGACCTAGTATGTTGACTGTGGCTATAGCCGGTGCTGCCAGTACCAGGAATGTTTGGCCACTATCAGAGTGCCTTTTCTTAGATGATTCCAAGGTTGGGGACGTGCTCTCCCATCTCTTTGCTGCCTTCCTGGCAGTTTGGTTGGGCTGCTTTGCTCTTGAAGAGGGGCCTTTGTGTGGCATGGTCATAGGTGATTTTTGGACATGAGGGGTTTATAACATCCAGCTCAGACACCGGCCAAAGAGATTTCTCCATGAGAAGCTTCAGCTGTAAATCTTTTGTCTTTTTTGTGCATGCTTTGGGGTTGTGTCACACAGCAGATTTAATATTTGTTTTTAAATAAGTTAGAAAAATAAAAATTAAGAAAAAATAAGAAATAAGAAAGTGATACATATTCAGCAAATTGAAAATAACAATAACTGACAGAAACATGACAAGAGTATGTGCATCTGGTACATGAAACAGAACACATCTTCCAAGCTTTCCTTTATAATACTCAAACCTTACTATGCAGTGGGGATGCACTTTGCAGGCAGTACTACTAGCAGTTGGCCAACCAAAGAAGTGCCTTTTACTTTATATCACTATTGATTAACAGTGTTTTCAAAGAAAACAGATGACAACCAGCAAGATCAGAGGAATACAACATAGCACCCGAAGATGCACAAGGAGAATACCTCTAAGCACCTACAGCACTGCATAATCTCTCCTCAATGAGGACTTAGGGGGGAAAAAAACATACTTGCCCGTGTAAACTTTAAAATGATACCTGCCTCTGGAAATTTCCACAGAATGCATCTGATGAAGTGGGTATTCACCCACGAAAGCCTATGCTCCAATACGCTTGTTAGTCTATAAGGTGCCACAGGACTCTGTCACTTTAAAAGGAACGTCAATCTGTTTCACCAGTATCAATTGGTGAGAGCAAGTGTGCCTTGGTATGCCTGCTCCAACTAAGTGGCAACAAAGAAAAGCAGCATTAATCTAGCTGGCCCAAAGTGCACACCCATTTTATTGCCCCACCACCGGTGAACCTCTAGTTCTCTCTTTCTTCATATTTCCTTGTCCCACATCCTAGCTCTGTTGCTCCTGCTCTGCTAAAGATACTCCTTCACATTGTTTTCCCTCATGTATTTTATTTTCTCTTCTCTTCTGGCTCTATTTTTCTGCACTCCTTCCAATCCCCTCAGAGGCCAACATGCTACTCAGGTCAGATGGCACGGGTTGTGCATTTGATGTTGATCCAAGAGCCATAAGAGCAGAGAAGAAAAGCTTTGGCCAGCAGACTGGGGACTGAGTCTGCAGTAGTGTATCATCCAAACTGCCCATGCAGCCAGTGAAAAGAGGAGCTAATATACAAGTACAGAGGGAAGTCTGAGCTGGCTTTCAGGGATCTACCTACCACTGTACATCTTCAGGGAGAAACAGGGTGATGAAGCTTTGTGATCACACAGATCCTCTGTACTAATACCCTCCCCCCCCACACACTCTATTCATTTTACATAAGTTTTATACCAATATTTAGGATAGGTCTACACTGCAGCTCAAAGTGTACCTAAAAATAATAGTTGGACATTGTAGCACAGGTGGCGGCTTAGGCTATCCACCTGAGTCCAAGCCCAACTGACCCTCTGGCTGCAAAGTTGAGTGTCCAGCCCAAGCCATGGCCCATGGTGCAATGTTCACACTGTTCTTTTCAGCATGCTACCTCGAGCAGAGGTAGGACACGTCTGTCTACCCAGGCTGGAAGGCACACTCCCAACTGCAGTGTAGATGTACGCTAATAAGCTAGTTAACGCTGCCCTGAGGTGGCTGTCCATCAAGTTGGGGAGTACTGCTCTACATGTTGCTTTCATTGTAGATCAAAGGAAAGCACTGGCTAGTCAACAAAGAAGCTGGCACCGAGCATCTCTCCCCACTGATAACCCCATGAAGGTGGAGGCTGTACAGAGGATTATTCCCAGTGGCTAAACTCCTCACAAATCAGGAGGCCAAAAGTCAGTGAGTGTGACTTCAGATGCAGAAAAGTTGAGACACCAGGCCAGGGGCAGGGAGGGAGGAGTGATTACTATAGGTGGGAAGAAATTCACTTGGGAGTAGAGCAATCTCCCAAATTATCCAACATTTACTAGCTAAGACAGTACAAAAAATACTTTCCACTGTCCACAAGCAGATTCCAAGTGTGGCACCTTGTCAAGAAGCCTAGTACATGTGCCTCCCAGTAACTGGGGAAAGACGGTAGTATTGACTAGGCTTCTCACCAGGACACTACTTCTTCTGAGCCCTGTTAGGACTCTACACCCCAGGGCCAAACACACACTGCTGCCTATGCCAGTCTCTGGCTACTAGGTGTATACATTTCTCTGACCCTTGATATCACTACAAATTATTTGACTTATGAGCTGCTAATCCATCATTCAGTAATAAAAGCAGTTTTTCAAAATACTGTATACATAAATCTAAAGAGTAGATTAAAACTTCTGAATATAAAGGGAGTATGCTCCTGCAAATGTCATGTTTAACCAGGCTTCTAAGAATAGCCACATATAGGGGAAAATAGCTCTCAAGTTATCACCATCGTATAAGCACTAATTGTAAAAGCATGCACAATCCTTGTAGCACTGACTACTTAATTCTGATCTCCCCACGTGAGGATGGTATTTTCTCTATTTTATAGATTGGGAAACAGCAGCAAGGGTGAACTAGTTGTTCAGGGTCAAAAGGGAGTCAAAGTTGGACCAGGGATAAACTGCAAAGTTCCTCACTTCCAGTCCTATGTTCAAATGCACTAGCTCAAGCGGTCTTCCCCAGTGTAAAACACAAACAACAGTATCTTAAAGTATCATCTCACTCTCACCCATACGCCAACACCTTACAAAATACTGTACATGACCAGCACTCATAGACAAGCCTTCTTTTCAAGTTAAATTTACTTGGTACTTGCCCTGTGGCAGTAGCTTTCTAGCCCTTCCAGTGTCCAAGCAGCTAAACAAGTGGTCTGTGTTGTAGGGGAGATCAAGAACTAGAGGGTGCAGCCTCCATGCTGAGGGACACGTGCTTTGGGAGATATGGGGTGAGCAGCAGACAACGTCAACAGTATGGTACAGAGAATGACCAACATCCCACATACTCTGTGTAAAGCTGGATCTAGAATTCTGTGGCAAGGCTCCCTGGTTTCTACAATACTTAGAGATGGCAAACTAAAGTTCCATAGCAGATTCAGGAATACTAAAATAGAGGTTTTCGATGAATTCAACATGAAAATTGATACACTTTCAAAGCTCTGAAGAATTTGGTACTGAAAATGCATAGCTGCACCAGAGAAACTGCTGTGAAGCCAGAGGCTTAAGTGGCTGGGTATCAAATGGCAAGAGCTTTGGACACCCAGCAATGTACGGGTACTGGATTTTGCCACTAGGGAACTGGCTCAGGCTTTTGACATTGGTAAGGAATTCATCGTCTGGGCAAAGGTGGAGATGAGTAAATTTGGGGAGGAAAGGGCTTGAACTACTAGTTCTCTTCTCAGCCATGAACAATCAAAACTTGTGTTTCTAGAAGTGAAATCTTAGATTCAACAAGTTCTTCAGCACAAGTAGATTTCACAAGTTACACAGCTTGACATACTTCACAAGTTAACATCCTCTGTTCTGTAGAATACATATGGTCCTGAGAATAACTAATTGAAAGGAATTGCTGAGGGAGGTTGGAATCCTTGCTGGATCCCTAAACCTAGAAAGTCAAAGAGAAATACAGTCCTCTCAGACAAGGCATAATTGGGCAGGAAAGGGAATGTCTGTTTCCCCAACTACTCTTGTTCACAAAACTATGCTACTTGTAACAATACTGGGAAAGACACAAGAAAATTAGCAACTGGTAGGTGGCTTCCAGCCTACCCTCTATCTTCAAGACTGGCTGGCAGTGATTTTAATCCCATCCAAAAGCCAGCCCACCAACTGCTTTCCCTGATACTAGAGATAAGGGTGACTGGCTGGCTAGCAGTGAGAGAAGGGCAGACCACCCCAAGGGCTCCAGCTTCTCAGTCAGATCTCTTTAAAGTACTGCTGTGCATCCAGCCTTTTCCCCCATGAGAGGAGTGGCAGTGGGAAGCTCCTACCCTTCCCACCTTGTGTTACTTTTGACAGCATCTCCTGGAGCAGCAACTATTTCCTCCCAGCTCCCATTCCTGCTAAGCATCCTATCTAAGACAGCAGTTTATCCATTTTTGGTCCATGACTCAAAGCAGCCAAGAAATTCACACTGTGCCAACAGTGCGTGTGTGTGTCCTTGGAGGGGGGAAGGAGGGGGAATGCTGGAGGCACCTCCCCCCATCTCTACATTGTGCTCAGCTCCAGGTCTGTGCACTCACTTTACTACAAAAGGCTCTGAAGGAAATGTTGGAAGCAACAAGAGAAAGGTAAGGGAATGAGTTGCTCCTTCAATTCCTTTCCCAGCTTCCTCAGGCTCCCATCAGTCCAGGGATTTTTGCTGCTTTTGTTTCTCCACCAGTACACTAGCAAACCCACCAGGTTGCCACATGCAGCCCACTTCAGCATTGCATTCCATGAGCTAAGCAGCACTGACCTCATGTTCATTTTATTACAGGTTATGCTTTTCAATCTGCTGCTACAAGAGTATAATACTTCACAAGTTAACATCCTCTGTTCTCCCCCATGCAGTTTACCTTGTCACGGGTACAGATATGCTTCTTGTTTTTCACTTCACAGACCCGAGCGAATTTAAGGAAGCGCTTATAATCAAAATTATTCTGGATTCCTAAATGATGGCAATCCCTAAAAGTATTCCAGAGAGAATGAGTTAAAAGCATTCAATAATGAAATTTTACTTACAGTAAAAGCAGCAGCATTGGGCAATTATTTTGATAGGATTACAATAAAACTAAAATCAGGAAGATTTGTACCTGGCAAAGTAATCCCATTTATCAACATCAATGCCATTTCTTTTGTTAGCCACTATCTCATAAAGGAAGCTTTTCTCTTCTGGTCGACCACGGTACGGCCACTGGAAAACCAGAACATCTTATTCAGATTAGGTTAACTCATGGTCAGCAGCGATTTCAGAATGCGTTTACAGACATCAGAAATACATTTTGATTTTGCATGACAGTATGGATAAATACATTTAAACTACTGATTTAATGAAGAAAATCTGACAAAAAGAAATAAAACTAACTTTCAGAAAACGCACTTGTGACATCATTATCTAGAGCTGGTATTTAAGCAGCAAACTCCCCTAAAATGATTAAATGGGTACAAGAGTACTTAATTTTCAAGTTATATCAGAATTAAGGAAAACTGCACCATTTCTTGCCCCTGAACAGGGTATTAACTGCCCCACTAGTATCCTAGAGCAGAAGAGTGGAGAGGGAGGGACCCGGGCCCACCCTCTACTCCGGGTCCCAACCCAGGGGCCCTGAGGATAGCAGTAAACCACTTGAACTAGCTATTCCTTCCCCTGGGCTACTTCCCTCTCCTACCCTTCAGCTTGTGGGGCCTCCTGCCCTCTCTCTGCACAAGCCAGGTGTCCCTTTACCTATGGTCTGGGTCTTCTTAGCTCACCGCAGCACTTCTTCAAACTCTCCTCTGCTTTCCTCCAAATTTCTCTCTGCTCCAACTCCTCCAAACTGCTCACTGCTCCAACTCCCTTCCCTCTAACACTCTCCTGCTGCCCTCTGGCCATGCTGTATCACGTATCCTCCCCCCATGTTCAACACCATGGGGTTGGGCTACTTGGGATGAGAGGCAGTGCTGTCGTGATAGACCATCTGCATTGCCGTGTTGGCTTCCGGCCCTATGCTGTACCCAAAAATGGAAGGGTTGCAGGGATAGGAACCATCTAGTCACTCTAGCGTTCTTCTGCTTGTTTCTGTGCATCCACTGGAGTGGGGTGTGGTCTGTCACGAGGGTAAACCGCCGCCCCAGTAGGTAGTAGCGGAGAGTCTCCATAGCCCATTTTACCACCAGACATTCCTTTTCAACAACGGCACACTTTTGTTCCCTGGGGAGGAGTTTCCGGCTGAGGCACAAGATTGGGTGTTCCTCCTCCCCTACCATCTGTGAAAGGACAGCTCCTAGCCCTACCTCTGAGGCATCCGTTTGTAGGAAGAATTCTTTCCCAAAGTCTGGGGCAATGAGTACTGGATGGCAGCAAAGGGCTGTCCTTAAATCTGCGAATGCTTCCTCCGCTGCATCAGTCCACTTTACTATCTCGGGGCCCCAAGCCTTTATCAGGTCCATCAATGGCCCTGCTCTTGTGGCAAAATGAGGGACAAATCTTCAACAGTACTCTACTAACCCAAGAAATGCTCTGACCTGCTTTTTACGGACTGGCCGAGGCCAATCTTGTATGACTTCCACTTTGTTCCACTGAGATTTTAGCAAGTCTCTTCCTACTACATACCCGAGGTATCTGGCCTCAGCTAGTCCTATTACGCACTTGAGAGGGTTGGCAGTGAGGCTGGCCTTTCGCAGGGTGTCTAGTACCGCTTCTACTTTTCCTAGGTGCGTTTCCCAGTCAGGGCTATGGATGACTATGTCGTCTAAATAGGCGGCAGCATACCTGGCATGGAGTTGCAGCAATTTGTCCATAAGTCGTTGGAATGTAGCAGGGGCCCCATGGAGTCCAAAAGGGAGGACAGCATATTGGAACAGGCCATCAGGTGTAGAGAAAGCAGTCTTCTCCTTGGTGTTCTTGGCAAGTGGAATCTGCCAATATCCTTTGGTCAGGTCCAGAGTGGTTAGGTATCAGGCCTTGCCTAACTGATCGACTAGCTTGTCAACACGTGGTATTGGATAGGCATCAAACTGGGATACCTCATTCAACTTCCGGAAGTCGCTGAAAAACCTCAAGGTGCCGTCAGGTTTGGATACTAAAACGATAGGGCTAGACCACTGGCTGTGGGATTCTTCAATAACCCCGAGTTCCAGCATTTTCTTCACTTCTGTCCTAATTTCTTCTCTTTTAGCTTCTGGTATCCAGTATGGTCTTATCATCACCCTTGCTCTGGGCCTGGTGATGATATGATGTTGGACCAGTGTCGTACGGCCTGGCCGTGTACTGAACACGTCCTGGTTCCGTTGGATCATATTAATGACCTCTGTTCGTTGTTCTGGGGCTAACTCGGGGGATATCCTCACTTGTCCCTGTGGGTCATCCATCTGGGGTGGAGCTCTCTGAATGACCAGGCACGTGTCTCGGTCACGCCAGGGCTTCAGTAAGTTTACGTGGTAGATCTGCTCAGGTCTTCAGCGATCTGGTTGTCTGACCTTATAGTCCACTTCCCCAATGACTTCCACTATCTCATACGGCCCATGCCAGCTGGCCAGGAGTTTGCTTTCTGCTGCTGGCACTAGCACCATCACCCGTTCTCCTGGCTGAAATCTCTGTACTTTCACCTGGCGGTTGTAATATGTCCGCTGGGTCTCTTGTGCTTCTTCCAAATGTTCTCGTACTATAGGTGTTACTCAAGCTATTCTCTCTCTCTCTCATATGTGTCACGTGCTGAATGACATTCTTTCCAGGGTTTCCCAGTCTTCCTTGGCGATATCTAATATTCCGCTTGGGTGGCATCCGTATAGTAGCTCAAAGGGAGAGAAACCAGTGGATGCCTGAGGGACTTCCCATATTGCAAACGTTAGGTATGGTAGAAGGGTATCCGTCTTTTCCATCCTGTGCTACGACCTTCCGGATCATACTTTTAAGGGTACAGTTAAACCACTCAACGAGGCCATCTGTTTGAGGTCCATATGGCATGGATGCGGAGAAGGGTACATAAGTCCTTCATTAATTTCGACATGAAAGAGGTTCCTTGGTCAGTCAGGATCTCCCTGGGGATGCCCACTCTGGCAAAAACCTGGAGTAGTTCTTTTGCTATTGCCTTGGATGTGGGATTTCTTAAAGGAATGGCTTCTGGATACCGTGTGGTGTAGTCAAGGATGACTAGTACATTTCGGTGGCCCCGTGCTGATTTTTCCAGAGGGCCCTTTAGGTCCATGGCTCTCCTTTCAAAAGGGACTTCAATAATAGGCAAAGGTACTAATGGGGCCCTCAAGTGAGGTTGGGGGCTATGCAACTGACATTCTGGGCAGGAGGTACAATAGCGTTGGACCTCTGCGCATATTCCTGGCCAATAAAATTTTCTTAGGACTCTATGAAGTGTCTTGTCTACTCCTAGATGTCCCCCAAATAAATGGCTGTGAGCTAACTCCAGTATTGCCCTTGTGTGTTTTTGTGGGACTAAGAGCTGCTCTACTTCTTCCCCTCATATTTGCACTATTCGGTACAAAAGATCATGTCTGATCACATAATATGGCCTTGGGCCTTTGGTCTTTCCTTCCACAGGTACACCATTTACTTCCACTACCTCTTCCCTCACATTCACATATTGAGTCATTGGCTTGGTCCTGCCCAAAATTATCACATGCGGTACAGATCTGCCCTAACTCCATGGGACCTATTTCTACTCTGCCCCTTTGATTACCCCTACTTGAGCTAGGAACTGCCTCTGAGTCCTCACTGGCCTAACCTGTCTCCTGGCCTCCTGAACGGGTTCGCTTACCAACAAGGGAGGCTTTCTGGTTTTTAACTAGAATCCTGGTCCCTAATCTTTTATCTGCCCTCTTTTCCCACCTTGACTTTCAGGATTTTCCAGGGGATGAAAACAGCTCTGGGGCAAATTCGGCAAAAATTGGGGTGAGGCTATCTGTAGGTGCCTCCATCTCAGCCTGGGGAAGTCCCTACCAATTAAGATCTGGTAGGGGAGCCTAGGGACAACCCATGCAGTTACCCTGGTAGTCTTCCCCTGGATCTCAATCTGCACCGGGATTGTGGGGTAGAAATTTACAGTGCCATGAACACATGTTACCCTTGTGTTTTTGGCCCGGATTAACTGGTCTTGCCCCACCAACTTCCCCAAGACCAGCGTGACAGCACTCCCGGAGTCTGCTAATGCTATGGCGCAACACCATTCATTTTTACAGACCTTGTATACCCATGTGATCTCATTGTGACCCCTACCAGGCCTATTAGGCCACACTGTTCTCCATGATCCCCCATATTGCACTGCATAGTCTCTTCCCTGCTGGGGCATTGGGCTGCTATATCCCCCAATTCCCCACACTCGTAACACCGACCCCTTATTCCAGTTGCTGCCCTCAGCCTGGGGCTATTTGGTCGTCCCCACCCCCCAGCCCTTTCTTCCCAAACCCCCAGGTCCCTTCTTGGTGTCAGGCTATTCCTCGCTGTCTTTCCTCCCAGTTATGGTTCTTCTGTAATTCTCAACCATCCGGGGCCTTGGGTTTGGAGCTGCCTTCCTGGTTTGCTGTGTCTCACCCCCTAGGGTCTGGAACAGTTCACAGTCTGCCAGCTGTCTTTCCACAAGGGAGACCAACTCATCATAGGTGGAGGGGTCATTCTTGCCAACCCAAGCCCAGAGGCCTGGTGGTAGCCCCCTCATATACCGGTCCAGTACCAGGAGCTCCATCATTCTTTCAGCACTGAGGGCCTCAGGGCGCAGCCATTTTCGGGTCAGGTGGATCAGGTCAAACAATTGCGATCGGGGTGCCTTGTTCTCTGTATACTGCCACTCATGGAACCTCTGGGCTCGCAACGCCGTTGTTACTCCATATCTGGCCAGAATCTCTGCCTTCAGCTGAGGGTAATCTGCTGCAGTCTCTGCAGCCATATCATAGTATACCTTCTGGAATGGGGCAAGGATACCGGACCACTGCTCTCGGGGCCAGGTCTCCCGCAGGGCTGCTCTCTCAAAAGCTAGGAGGTATGCCTCCACATCATCCTCCTGTGTCATTTTCTGTAGGCAATGGCTGGCCCGTATAGTCTGGGTCCCATCACAGTTGTGGGTCCGCTCCATAAGGGCCTTTATCTGGGTCGCGAGTTCCTGGCTCGGTCCTGGGCAGCCTGAGTCATCAACAGACGATTAGTCTCTTGCTGCAGCCGAGTTGCCTCCTATTGGGTGGTTGCTTGGACTCGGGTAGCCTTCTGCTGGGCTGCAGTGGCTTATATTAGGGCTTTGACCACGTCATCCATCTTAGGGACAGGAAGGTTTTGGCTAACCCGGGTTTAAGTCCCCTAACATCACGTGTGGCAAATTTGCCTGCACTATTATGATGGGTCCCGCGCCTTCTCTTCTTGGGGGGGGTTCAAGGCACCATTTCTTGCCCCTGAACAGGGTATTAACTGCCCCACTAGTATCCTAGAGTAGGGGAGTGGAGAGGGAGGGACCCAGGCCCACCCTCTACTCCGGGTCCCAGCCCAGGGGCCCTGAGGATAGCAGTAAACTACCTGAACTAGCTATTCCTTCCCCTGGGTTACTTCCCTCTCCTACCCTTCAGCTTGTGGGGCCTCCTGCCCTCTCTCTGCACAAGCCAGGTGTCCCTTTACCTATGGTCTGGGTCTTCTTAGCTCACCGCAGCACTTCTTCAAACTCTCCTCTGCTTTCCTCCAAACTTCTCTCTGCTCCCACTCCTCCCACTCCTCCAAACTGCTCTCCGCTCCAACTCCCTTCCCTCTAACACTCTCCTGCTGCCCTCTGGCCATGCTGTATCACAGTTCCCATTAAAGACCCAGTTCAACAAAGTTGTTTACCATGAACAAGTTGACTTGTATATACAAAAATTGTATATACAAAAATTGCCTTATTTCCTTTCCTTTCCTTGTAGCTGTTTACTTATGAATCTGGCCTTAGATTTTGAGCTTCTTGGAGCAGGGATTGTACTTCTTGAAGGTTTGAGTGCCTAGCATATCAATGAATCCACCAACTGCTAACAACTCAAACAATAATGCACTCTGCACTTTGAGATGCTTGGATGGAACATGCTCAAAGTAACATTATAACAACTTTTCACACTGATCTCCTAAATTAAGTGCCTGAAAGTGTCACAGAAACACCACAGATAGAGCTTAACATGAGAATAGCAGCAAAAATGATATTTTTATTTCACTTAAATTGAAGAGCATTTAAAATAACTTCCACAGAAGCAGTGAACTGACTTACCAAACCCCGACACGGGGTTGTATCTAGGGGTCCTCCTATTTGTTCTTTGATGAAGTCCATATCTTCTTTCAGGACAAAACCATAATCTTCCATGACTTTTTCTAGCCCATTGGAAGTAATCAGGTGTTCAAACATCTGAACAGAAGCTGTTTCATGCTGCAGAAAGTACATATAAATGTTACTTTATCAAAACACACAAGCTGCTATCAGACTTAGCCAAAGTCACTGGACCAGGCTGTTCTCAGGAAATGTAAGAAGTTAAGGTTCTCATACTAATATCAATTTGTCCACAGTGCATGTGTGTTGACTTTTGACTACTGGGCTGTTAAGCATGTATTTTAATATCCAGGAGGTTCAATGCTGGGAAAGTTACTCTGCTAAGAAAGGTAACTTTGATATGGATCAACTTCATTTTCTGTTACGTTAAAATATACTTCACAACAAGTTTTCTTTCCACTTCTCATGTATTAGCACAATGAGGATTGCAGAGAATATAGGGAAATATTTTTGTTACATTTAAAAAAAAATCCAAACAATACTAGAAAACCTGTCCATTTTTAAAAAATTAAACCTAAACTTTGAACATCCTTTTACTTTTTAGCTCTTTTATATTTAATTTCTGCTTTAATCACACTGTCTACAGTTAATATTTTATGTCCATAAAATCTGGATTGGGGGGAAAGCTACCCCATATACATCAAGGAACTATGCCATCTTGGAACTGGTCAATTTAATCAACAGGTCAATTTAATCAACATGACATTTGCCTCCCTGAGCCTCTCAGCACATTTTATGATTTGACCAAGTTTTCAGGATTTGTTTTATATTACTTTCCTCATCCCCTGTTGTGCAAGAGTCAGGGTGCATGTGCATGAACAGCAGGGTCTCTGAGCTTTCCTACACAGCTCAGGAATACAGCTGGCGGCAAATGGCTACCTGCAATGTTCCTCTCAGTCCCTCTTGCCCCAGGCTCACATGAAGAAAGAATGGCCAGGAGTATGTGCAAAGAAAAGGAAAATTCCCTTTGCTCCTCCCCAGCTTGGATATTATGAGACAGAATAAAAAGAACAAGGGTATCATTATGATTGGGAGAGAGAAAGCTTTTTTGAAATTTAATCATGGTAAATATGCTGGTCACTCAGAAGAGAACACCACTGTCTGCTCACAAAAGAAGGCAGTATTGGCTGCCCACATATTTAAAGGTGAATTACCTTTTCCTTTCAAAAAATATTTAAGTGGCATATTTTGCTTGCATATTGTTCTCGGTGTAAAATACTTACCTTCCATTTCAGCCCTGGGCGAGCAAGTGGAATAAATCTTCCATCAAACATGTGTGAAAACGGTCCATGACCTTAAAAACAAATAAAAAGACTTAATCTGAAACATATTTGTCAGCAAACACATAAGTAGGAACTGTGTGAATTTGTATTCTCTCAATTAATTATACTGCTCTTCACAGAATG
>ML677360.1:3909315-3965290 GCA_007922305.1 Dermatemys mawii | reverse complement strand
TTAAACTAAAGGTCCTTCTGTCCATCTTCATCCTCTCTCTCCTCTGTCCAAGTGGAAATCAAAGATCCAAGAAGCGTCGGAAAAACTACAGTGTTCTAGCTAATCACTGCTTCAACTCAAACTCAGATCTATTATCCAGTGCTGCACATGAGCTCCAGTACTGCTGAGCACACAGGAGGTGTTCTGTGTCAGCAATGCAGTGGATGAGCAGAGTAAAATGTAAAGATGTATTAAACATCTAGAAAGCAATTAACAGTCTATTACTTTAACACTTTCACTTTGAAATGTTACTAGATAAGTCAGAAGGGATATAGAATGTTGTAGCTGTATTGATCCCAGAATATTAAGACAGACAAGGTGAGTGAGGTAATATCTTTTATTGGACCAACTTCTGATGGGTCAGAGATACAAGCTTTTGAGCTTACACATAGCTCTTCTTCAAGTCACTTCAGAGCTCTGTGTAAGCTCAAAAGTTTGTCTTGCTTATCAACAGAAGTTGATCCAAAAAAAGATTTTACCTCACCCACCGTGTCTCTTGGAAGGGACAGAGACATTCAAACCACCCAGGAAACAATCACACATACCAAATTTAAATAATAATTTGAAGAGATAGACAGTGACCCAGTGTGACATACCAGGATAGAATTCAAACAAGTGGGGAGCTGTCTCACCTCTGCCCTGCAACCTTGAGTGCCTTACAATGGTAGTAGCTCCCACCTAGACGACTCTCAAACAACCTTCCAGAACCACCCTCAGTGTCTGTGTGTAACTTCAGTTTGCCAATTACACACTAGCTCTTGCCAGCTTCATTTATACACAGTGAACCCAACACTCTCCCAGCCCCAGATCTGTACCCAGACATGTATGGTTGTACTGCCTAGCCCTCTCCTGGGCAGCATAAATATATTAAGTCCAACATTCCCTCTAATTTTTGACAGGCCATGTGCACAATAAATTTCTTCTGTGCAAATTTTTGTGCGTGCATGGGGTTTAGGATCTGTGTGTGCATGCACACACACAGAGCTTAGAGCGAACAGTGATTAAGTCTGTTACTCTTTTAAGGGACTAATATACCAGTTTATTACTTTAAATAGAGTTATCCAGGCATTACACTGTGATTAGATAAAACAATAAAAAAAGTCCATTAACTACAAAGAGATAGATTTTAAGAGAGTACAAGTAATAAGACATAAAAGTCAGAAATGGTTACGAAAAAAAATAAAGACAAAACACTTACAAGTGCCTAACAAACTATATTAGATTCAAGCAAAACTTCTCACCACATGCCTCCAGCAAGGTTACTGACCAAACTCTTCAGGTCAGGACCTCTCTCCTTCCCTGCCCTGAGTCCAATGGCTGTTTTCTTTAGCCTTCTTAGGTGTGATGCCAGAAACACACAGAGGGAGGGTATCTTGGGGCGTAAGCCCTTGCTTTTTATTGTTCCAAATGCCCTCTTGAAAAACATTTCCAGCTGAGAACCAAGAGACAAAATATCTATGTGGAATTATGTTCCCTGCTCTTTTTTTTATTTTTCACCTGTTTGAGCTTTCTTTGTTTTCCCTTCCTGCTTGGAGTCTCTGTTTACTGCTTAAGTGCAAATTAAGGCAAGCACACATTCCTTTGTTTAGGACAGACCTATTTGCCAACTTCTGCTTGAGCAGGGCTGTGCGGTTTGGAACATGTCTTAACAACATCATTCAGGTGAATCTTGTAACTTCTCATACAGCATTGCCACACATTTTATCACTACAATATGGAGAAGCAAATTATGAGTTTTTAAACCATATCCACATACCTGTATGAAGATTATTACAATATCATGTAGTGGGTGAATACATGGGTGCATTCCATCACATCCAGCAGTCACTTAAGCTGCCAAACAATTGTTCTAAAGAGATGCTTACCCAAATCGTGACAAAGTCCAGCAATCTGAACACAGAGAATATCTCGCTGGTTTATTTCCAGCTCTGGCTGTCTTTCATGTAATGCCCGGACCAGACATCCTGCCAGATAGCCTACCCTGTTCCAGGCAGAAAATATGAGATAAAGTTAATAATTTGAGGTTTAGTGAACAAACAAGAGAAACTGCCAATTCAATTCTGCCTTGGCTATTGCAAACCATAGCTCTACTGCAGTAGAGAGCAGCAACCGATGCTCAAAACCTAAACTTCAGTCCAATTATGGAAGCTAGCTACTTCCTTTTTTAAAACCTACACCATGGGGAAAAAACATTTGAAGGAAACAAGCAACAGGTTTCACATCTAGAAATGTCCTCACCTCAAGAATTCCATCCCAACCTCATAAGAAAACACTTTGATTACAGTAATCTTCTCTTTGGACTTTATTCTCCCCTCTTCCCACTCTAGCAAGTCAAAATTGCTGCTACCAACGTCATTTTCCTCTTGTAACTCCAACTCAAACCCTTTCAATGGCTTCCTTCACCTACCACAAAGTCGAAATCCTTATCCTCATTTTCAAATTCCTGCACAAGCTTGCTCCCGCTTGGATCACTGCCCTTATTTCCTTCAACTCCTCTGACCTCCACAGAGACACTGGAATTGTTTACACCAGTCCATCTAATACTGACGATGGCCAGTAACCAGATGCCTCAGAGAATGCAAAAATAACCACTGTGGACAACCAGAGAATAACTTGATTATGGAAGCTCCTTCCTAACACAATGAGTTATTGACTGGCTTACACCCTGGACCATGAGTTTATAGCCCTTATTTTGAATCCTACTTTATGCAACTGTAGATGTTCTCATTATCCACAAGAATACCTAACAATTTTTTAATTCTTCTGACCTCTTGAACTTAATTATATATTGCAGCAATGAGCTTATAAGAATATTTCTTTTTATCCACTTTATATTTGTCATTCAATCACATTGAATGACCACGTATTCTTGTTATGAAAAAAGGGGAAGGATTAATGCATGATCTACCTTCTCTGCATATTAATTATTATCTCTATCACATCTTCTCATCTCTACACTGAGAAGTACCACCATCTTTTCACTCTTAGACCGAAGTTTCACAAAGCCTATAATAATTTTTGTTGCCCACCTCTGGAAACAAACCTCAAGTAACAATTCAGATAGTGGTATCCTCATTGTCTAAAATGCTCGTTTTACATTCCAACTAGACACAATACACCAGATCAGCCTTACAGTAACTCCGGATTGGTGGAAAGGAAGATAACCTTGGCAGAGAAATCAAAATGGAGGAGATTTATATGCACAAGAATATTGCCTTACCCCAAGGAATGTTCAAAGCGGTTGTGTGATGCTCCTGGAAAAACATAGTAAGTGCCTCCCAGCTGTTTTATATATCGCAGGCGTTGAAACTGAGGTGTGTCAATGATTCGAACAAGGAGAGGATGTATTTCAATATGGCCGTGAATAGGATCATTAAAAACCTAGAAAATTTCAAACACCATTGAAACTAAGATTTAAAAATATGACCTACAAAAGGGAAAGGGTTTGCCTCTCTATGATAAAGGAAGTTTGAAAAGTTCTCAAAAAAAATATTTTTAACCGTTAAAATTCAGTTTTCGTCTACCCTGGAAAATGCCATAGTATTGGAGAATAGTGAAGTTATGACATTAAAAGAGTTACAGCTAAATAACAGAGGGTAAGGGATTTTCAGCCAGCCAGCTTAAAACCTTGACGACTCCTATTTAACTCACATTCCTAGCACAAGGGAAAAAGGATGTATTTATTGTAGAATCAACGTACCTACTCTGTCAATTAAAGTAAGAGCCCACCATACATTTCTGAGACAAGAGTCCACCAGCAATACCAGGAAAGAGCAGACTTGGCATTGCTTGCTTTTAGAAATAAAAACAGAGTTCAGAGGGTTAGGAAGGACAGCAAGCAGAGAACAATTATCTAGGCTTCCTTTCTACAACACAAAGCAGGAAAAAAAAAAAAAAAAAAAAAAAAAAGACAACTTCAACCTGTTAAGTTTTTTTGCAGGTCATTGTAGTGAGGCGGTGTGATTCCTCGCCGCCCCAGAGAGAGAGGAAATCCTCCAGACACCAGAGATGTCAGAGCTAGTGAGCTCTGAGCCCGCCACCTCAAAGGATCAGGCAGCGACCCGGAAGTACAAAGGCTCGCTCTCAGAGCTCACTGAGAGGACAGCCTCCGGAGAGGCCAGATACCTCTGGCCTAGGCCACGACTGGGGAGCACCAGTGGCGTGTAGTACATGTAAGGAGTTGCCAGGCCTGCCCTGTGCCAGCTACCCTAAGGAGTTGCAGGACCTGCCCTGTGCCAGCTACCCCGAGGAGCCCATGGCGCTGGACCCTCCAGGTGACTCCACACTGACCCAGATACAACAAGAAGGGGGAGTTAGGAAGTGGACAGGAAGAAGCAGACCTTAGTCTGGCTGCAGCACTTCCAGAGCCTATGTCAATGTGTTGCGGCCAGAATCCTCACTGACACAGCAGCAGGTCTTCTGCTGCTGCTAGGGCCCCGGGCTGGGATGGCCTGCGTCCCCCCTGCCACCCAACACGTGAGTGGCAGTCTCCCCTTCTCCCAGGCCTTTTGGAGGCTTGGGCCCACTACTGTTGTTGTAGCTCAGCCTTGGCTGAGGGCCTGAGTTCCTGACTTACCACTGCCCAGCCCTGACCTAGGGCCTAAGCTTGTTACTGTTTGTTGTTATAGCTCAGCCCTGTCTGAGGGCCTGAGCTGCTGATTTACCATTGCCCTGACCTAGGGCCTGGGCTTACTACTGTTGTTCAGCCCTGCCTGAGCTCCTGACTTCCATTGCCTCGCCCTGACCTAGGGCCTGGGCTTGCCATTGTTTGTACTACTACGGCTCAGCCCTGCCTGAGGGCCTGAGCACTTGACTCATTGTTGCCCCACCCTGAACGAGGGCCTGGGCTCACTGCTAATACTGTTATTGCTCAATCCTGCCTGAGGGCCTGCGCACCTGACTTCGTTGCCCCGCCCTGACCTAGGGCCCAGGGCTTACTACTGGTGTTCTACTGATATTGTCCAGCCCCTGCAGAGGGCCTAAGCACCTGACTCATTGTTGCCCCTGCCCTGATCTAGGGCCCCAGCCTAACTGTACTTATTTTTGCCTCCACAAGGGCTGCCAGGGAAGACTCCCACGGCCAAGCTAATTCCCCAATAGCTCAGCAGTGAGGTTCCCTGACACCCCAGAGAGAGAGGAGCCCCAGTTAATCTCTCTACAGTCACCTTTAAGTAAAATCATACATTTTAGAAACATTTGGGTAATGAACTACGAAAAGGTACAAATTTAAATACTTTTAAAATCTGTGCATTCATTCTGCCAAGGCACAAGGTAAAGACTTAATTATGAACATATAAATAAAGCAGACCGAAGCAACAAAAATTATTACTATCTACATTCAGTATCTCTGTATAACCCACCCTTTTAATATTAATGCTCTCTCTAGATGTGCGTTCTATGATAATTGTGATGCAGCAAAGCCAGGGAGCAGTGGGAGTGTGATCCTTTTGAGCACTGGGATGCCTAGGGAGAAGCTACTAAACCCAGAACCCAACCAAGTTTGGCGGATAACAAAGGCTATAATGGGAACAGGCGTGAGGGTCAAAGGGCCAAAACTAAGGAACTAGAAGGGGATGCCGAGCAGAGAACCTCAGACAGTGCCCATTGATCCTCGAAGGTGTCGAGAAAGCCAGCAGACGCTGCCCAGATGAACTCTGCCCAGATACATGAACAGATAAAAGAACAAAAGACAGCTCCACAGTCGCAAAGCCCCCCTCTGACAACCTCCTCTCCATGGCCACCTTGGCCATGCTAGGAGGAGGTTGACAAAGTGGTCCCGTGACTTCGTGGGGCCTCGGATCGGGTGCGTGTAAATAAATAAATGCGGGGAAAAGTGGAGCAGAACTTCAATAAGAGGTTCTGGAGGAGCCGGAAGAGGAACTGCAGCCTGGTGCACTGAAGGTACATGTGCGGCAGGGTCTCCCTCACGCCACAGAAGGGACAAGGTTCAGGGACAGAGTGAACCACGCCAAGTACACACCAGTGCTCACAGTCCATGAAGCAGCCACCAACTAATATCCCCAGCAGTCTGCGGGACTAAGGGTATGTCTTCACTACGAAATTACGTCAATTGTGTTGAAGTCAATTTTTGGAAACTGATTATATAAAGTCGAGTGTGTGCGTCCTCAGTAAGCACATTAAGTCGGCAGCATTCATCCACAGTACTGTGACAAGCATCGACATTCCGAGCAGTGCACTGTGGGTAGCTAACCCACAGTTCCCGCACCCCCCGCAGTCCTCCTCCCTTCATGAAAGCAACTGCAGAGAATCATTTTGTGCCCTTTTGCATGGGTTGATTGCCCGCGCAGATGCCATAGCAGTGCAAGCATGGAGCCCGCTCAGATCACCGCTGCTGCAGTTATGACCATTGTAAACACCTCGCGCATTGTTGTGGAGTTTATGCTGTGTATGCGAAAGAAGGTGAGCAGGCAACAACTGCATTGTGACAAGACTGACGACAGTGATGAGGACATGGACACAGACTTCTTTGAAAGTACGGGACCTGGCAATTTGGACATTTTGGTGGCAATGGGGCAGGCTCATGCTATGGAATGCCGATTCAGGGCCTGGGAAACAAGCACAGACTGGTGGGAACACATAGTGCTGCAGGTCTGGGATGACTCGCAGTGGCTCAGAAACTTTCGCATGCGTAAGGGCACATTCATGGAACTTTGTGACTTGCTTTCCCCCACCCTGATGTGCAAGAATACCAAGATGAGAGCAGCCCTCACAGTTTAAAAGTGAGTAGCGATAGCCCTCTGGAAGCTTGCAACACCCGACAGCTACCGGCCAGTCAGGAATCAATTTGGAGTGGGTAAATCTACAGTGGGGGCTGTTGTGATGCAAGAAGCCAACTCAATCATTGACCTGATATCAAGGGTAGTGGCTCTGGGAAACGTGCAGACTATTGTAGATGGCTTTGCGGCAATGGGATTCCCTAATTGTGGTGGGGCTATAGACAGGATGCATATCCCTATCTTGGGATCGGACCATGACAGCGAGCAGTACATAAACCACAAGGGGTACTTTCCAGTGGTCCTGCAAGCACTGGTTGACCCCAAGGGATGTTTCACTGACATCTATGTAGGATGGCCAGGAAGGGTTCATGACGCTCGCGTCTTCAAGAACTCTAGGACTGCTAGACAGCTGGAGCAAGGGACATTCCTCCCAGACAAGAAAATTACTGTTCGGGATGTTGAAATGCCGATTGTTATCGTTGGGGACCCAGCCTACCCCTTAATGCCCTGGCTCATGAAGCCATACACAGGCACCCTGGTCAGGAGAAAGGAGCAGTTCAATTATAGGCTGAGCAAGTGCAGAATGGTAGTAGAGTGTGCATTTGGCCATTTAAAAGCTCACTGGCGAACATTACTGACTTGTTCAGACCACAGCGAAAGAAATATGCTCACTGTTATTGCTGCTTGCTGTTTGCTCCACAATCTCTGTGAGAGCAAGGGGGAGACGTTTATGGCCGGGTGGCAGATAGAGGCAAATTGCCTGTCCGCTAATTACGAGCAGCCAGACACCAGGGCAAGTAGAAGAGCACAACAGCAGGCGCTGCATATCAGAGAAGCCTTGAAAACCAGTTTTATGACTTCCCAAAGTTCTGATGAAAACCCTCCCCCTTGTTCTACTCCACTTTAAGCATGCCACCCTCCACCCTCCCTTTTCCCCCCTCGATCACCGCTTGCAGAAGAAATAAATTCTTTGTTTTTTGAAATCATGCATTCTTTATTAATTCGTCACAAACAGGGGGTGACTGGCAAGGTATCCTGGCAGGGGTGGGTGAGGAGGTAAAATACCAGGTCGGGTGGTGGATAAGGGGAGGACAAGGCCATACAGTATTTCAAAACTTTTTTGAAAAAGCCAACCTTCTGTTGCTTGTGCTGTCCTCTAGGGTGGAGTGGTTGGGTGCTCAGAGCCTCCCCTCCCATGTTCTTGGGAATCTGGGTGAGGAGGCTACGGAACTTGAGGAGGAGGGGGGGGCGGTTACACAGGGGCTGCAACGGCGATCTTTGCTCCCGCTGAAGCTCCACCAGACATCAGAGCATGTCAGTCTGATCCCCCAGCAGCCGCACCATTGCATTCATCCTCCTATCATCGCACTCCCGCCATCTCTCCTCCCATTCATTCAGCGCTCTCCTGGACTCCACAATAGTTTGTCTCCATGCATTCTGGGACTCTAAAACTGTTTGTCTCCAAGCATTCTGCCGAGCTACTCCAGTGTGGGAGGAGAGCATAAGCTCAGAGAACATCTCATCGCACATCTTTTTTTTTCTCTTTCTTACGTGTGCTAGCCTTTGCGATGGGGATGGAAGTGGGAGGACTGAAACATTTGCAGCAGCTGCGGGAGGAAAAAAAAAAAAGGAAGACAAGTATATACGATAGATACATTTTACAAAACAATGGATAGTTTTTTTTTGGTGAAACAAAGTATTCACATTACATGTCACATATGCTTTCAGTACAAGGTTGCATTATGCATCTTATATTGAGTGTCTGTGGCTTCAGTGTGAGAGATGAGACACGCAGGGATCACCTTGCAGGTGGCCATGGTAAGCCATACTCTTTCGGCTTCTTCCACCTTAGTAACAGCTACGTTCTCCTTTCGCATACCAAGCAAAGCACGCTGAGTTGGCAAACCCAACAACCTGCCCCCCGCACATCTCTGGGATGATCGCCTCCCCCAGACCTCCACTGCATGGCCATACTCCTCCCACCACATAGCTCCCCCCTCCCTCCTCTGTGTGGATGACCATATTCTTTCGGCTTCTTCCACCTCAGTAACAGCAGCATTCTCCTTTCCCATACCAAGCAAAGCATGTTGAGTTAGCCATTTCAAAGGAGTTGTTTCAGCAAACCCAACAAACACACCCCCATCCCGTCTCTGGGATGATCACCCCTCCCCGCACCGCATGGCTGGTATCATGGAAGATCCCTGCTAGACAAACGTGAGCAGCTCAGCATGAATGCCCCTACACACACACACACGCCAGCTGCCTGGGTGACTGTGGGCAGGACTGCTTCTCAGCCACAGCCAAACAGCCCAGTAGTAACCTCCACGAATGAATGTCCCCTTACTTACATTGCCATATTTCAAACGGGTTACTATGAGCAATATCACTCTGCTGAGGATAACACAGAGAGAGAAAGAACGGATGCTGCTGGAATGCTAGCAAACCCCAGGGCCATATGCTACCATGCTTTGTCATGCTATGATACCACACTTCTTGCTACTGGCCTGGCATGGTAAAGTGTCCTACCATGGAAGACTGAATAAGGCTGCTCTCCCCAGAAACCTTCTGCAAAGGCTTTTAGAGGACCTGAAGGAGAACTTCATGGAGATGTCCCTGGAGGATTTCCGCTCAATCCCCAGACCCGTTAACAGATTTTTCCAGTAGCTGCACTGGCCATGAATGCATTCCAAGTTCTCAGGGCAAATTAATCATTAATAAATGCTTCCTTTTAAATTTACAAAGGGACACTCACCAGAGATGCCTTCACTGACTTCTCCATCCGAGATACTGCCTTGGGAGGGTTGGGAGGGTATTGGCTCCAGAGTGATAAAAAGATCCTGGCTGTCAGGGAAAAAGGTCTCTCCGCTTGCCTGCTGAGTGGTATCCTCCTCTTCCTCTTCATCTTCCTCATCCGCCGAATCCTCATGCCTACTGAGGATTATCCCATTGGCAGAGTCCATGGCCACCGGTGGGGGCCCCCCCTACCATTTTATGCAGTTCATTGTAGAAGCGGCATGTCTGCGGCTGTGCCCCAGAGCATCCGTTTTGCCTCTTTGGTTTTCTGGTACACTTGCCTCAGCTCCTTAATTTTCACGCGGCGCTGTTGTCCGTCCCTGTTGTAGCCCCTCTCCATCATAGCCTTGGAGACTCTGCCAAATGTATTGGCATTTCGTTTGTTTGAACGGAGTTCTGCCAGCACAGATTCCTCTCCCCATATAGCGATCAGATCCAGCACCTCCTGTGTGGACCATGCTGGAGCTCTTTTGCGATTCTGGGACCGCATGGTCTCCTGTGCTGATGAGCTCTGCATGGTGACCTGTGCACCACGCTGGCCAGACAGGAAATAAAATTCAGAAGTTCCCGGGGCTTTTCCTGTCTACCTGGCCAGTGCATCCAAGTTGAGAGTGCTGTCCAGAGTGGTCACAGTGGAGCACTGTGGGACAGTTCCCGGAGGCCAATAGCATCCATATACGTCCTCATTAACCCAGTTGACCCAGAGATGTCAATTTCAGCACTACTCCCCTTGTCAAGGAAGAGTACAGAAATTGATTGTAAGGGCCTTTTAAGTCGACGGAAAAGGCTTCCACGTGAGGATGGGTATAGGGTTATGCCAATTTAATGATGCTACAGTCAACGTAAAATCGTACTGTAGACCAGACCTAAAATGGAATAGAAACTGGCCCACCAGGGTTCCCCACCATCCACTGCTGGTAATAGGTCCTTGGTATCTGGGCAGGACACAAGGGTAGGTTAATGAAGTGTGTGTAGCACAAGTGCGTATAGATAGTCTCTTGGTGAGGTTTGGAAACGTCACCAGGACCAACTGCATGTCCGCCTCATGCAACACCAACCCCGACAACGTCTTATGAAGTAGACAAAGGAAGGGCTCACTGGCCAGAATGTACAGCTGATCCGACAGCGGATAGCCTTGATGCACTCCTCGCCTGATGCTGACAGGTGTGGTCAGGGTCCAGTTGAGCCTGCCCAAAGACTCTGCAGAGGCATACAGCACCTGGAGAAACCCCACAAACCAGGCCTGAAGCCAAATGACCACAGAGATACCCATGGTCCATCTAGTCGAAAGCCTTCTCCTGATCCAACAACAGGACGGCGAATGAAAGACCATCCCTACACCTAAACTGTAAGAGATCCCAGACCAGATAAAGATGATCAAAGATGATACGGCCTGGAACAGTGTAGGTCTGGTAAGGATGAACCACGTCTGCCAGCATGGACCGCAGTCGCAGCAAGATGGCCTTCACCATGACCTTATAGTCCGTGCTGAGGAGCAAGATGGGGCACCAATTCCTGAATTCCCTTCTTTGGCAACACTCGCCTGCATGACAGGGGAAGGACCCCACTCCCTAGAGACTTGGCCTAGACAGGAGCAAGGTCTGGGCCAAGGAAGGCTAACTGGAGCACCTGTAGTCAATTAAGGCTCTGTCAGGAACCTAATAAAACCCTCTGCTTCAGGCAAACAGGGTGTGCAAGGAAGGAGAGAGTACTGAAGTTTAGAGGTGTGCTGCTGACAACTGAAAGACCAAAGAACCGGAGCAGGCAGACTCCCTCCCCCAACATCAAGGACCAAGGGTAGCCCTACCCAAGGGGGAAGAGAGTAAGAAACCCCCAGAGGTTGAGAGGGGCTGGGACTCAGAGTGAGGAGCAAACTCAGACCCCTCCCCCACCACCTTACTGGGCCACTACCAGGGCCCTCAGCATCCCAAGAGCAGGGGCAAGGGATGGCATCTTAGCCCCCTGCCAAGAAAAGCATGGGACCCACCATACCAACATCAGCCATTTTGTCACATAATACTAAACTGGGTCATGCAGACATAAGAAACTATTTCACCTATTGCAGGGGTGGCCAACCTGTGGCTCCGGAGCCACATGCTGTTCTTCAGAAGTTAATATGTGGCTCTTTCTATAGGCACCGACTCCGGGGCTGGAGCTACAGGTGCCAACTTTCCAATGTGCCAATCACGGAGTGCTCACTGCTCAACTCCTGGCTCTACCATAGGCCCTGCCCCACTCCACCCCATCCCTCCTCTGAGCCTGCCATGCCCTTGCTCCCCCGCACAAAACAGATGATCGGGAGGTGCAGGAAGAGAGGGGGATGCGCTCATCAGCAGGGCTGCTAGTGGGTGGGAGGCTATGGAGTGGGGGAGGCGATGGGGGGCTGCTGACATATTACTGCAGCTCTTTGGCAATGTACATTAGTAAATTCTGGCTCCTTTTCAGGCTCCGGTTGGCCACCCTTATTGGAAAGGACTCAGCTGCACAGAACCATTGCAAGTACAGAAACATGCCCAGAAATGTAAAGCAGAACTGATATTTTTATCTTCCTTTACCTACTTTTATATCACTTAAATATAATTATTCCAACAACACACTACCTTGAGATTCTTTATATAAATACACTTAAAACAGTTCCTCAAATGACACTGGGGGTGGAGGGGGGAGAGAATCCAAGTCTCATCTTCAAAGTAGGAATAAAATCCTGAGAGTTTAGATCCTGGTTCTAGATCAACATGACATTACACTTACCTTCATTATATCAGCATGATTTTGGTCTAGTTTTTGCAAGCAAACAAGCAATTTTAGTCTCAAGCCCAAGGATCTGGAAATATCAAGAAGATTTGAAAATTACTATAAATTGAAAAGCAAAATAACTAACACTAATTTAACTATGCATGAAGCTGCTTGCATAAATTCTTTCTTTTTTTACCTTATTTGCTGTAGTAATACAAAATAGCAATATGCACTTCTATTACAGCTTTCAGGAAAGGATCTCAAATAGTTTTAAAAACATTAATTTATAAAAACCTAGCATCTCACTAAGGTTAAGATAGGCAAGGTAAATAAACCACATGTATACTCATAAAAAATTGTTTGCAAACAGTGAAGGTTGCTAAATCCACTTGTTCTACAATTCAAAACCATAAACACAAGGAAAATGAAGGTTACTTACCCGTTAACAGAGTTTTGAGTGTACAAAATGGGGAGTGGCCCCAACCACCAGTAGGTTCCTTTCACTAATTTGAGAATTCTGAAGAAATAGGGAAGGTGGGCAGGGACTGTGAATAGGCAGAGGCTCATCTGAAAGAACTCTGGTTACAGAGTATGAAGAGTATTTCTTCAAATGGCCTGTGTATATTCCCACTTGTGGGAATTTAACAAGTAGTACAACCCTCGGGAAGGTGGGCTGAGGAGTTTTAGGTAAAAAAGGACTGCAGAACTGTCAAAGAAAAATCAGCTCTGGATGCTAGGTCAAAAGTAAATAGGGGCTGGTCTTCACTAGCGCGGGGGATCGACTGTAGATACGCAATTTCAGCTACGTTAATAACTGTTAATAACGTAGCTGAAATCGGTGTATCTACAGCCGATTTACCTGCTGTCCTTACGGCGGTGGCGTGCTCCCCCGGGGACTCCAGCTTGCGCCTTTTAGTGAGCTGGAGTTACGGAGTCGATGGGGGCGCTGCTAGTGATTGATTTATCGCGTCTTGACGAGACGCGATAAATCGATTGCCATAAGATCGATCTCTCCCCGCACTAGTGAAGACAAGCCCTTAATGAACGAGATGGCACTCACCCGAGAGTTCTGAAAGCAGACAGACCGCACAGGGCCAAGAGTGGGCACGACCTGTAAGTCCATGACACAAGGTCCTATACCAAAGGCTCTTATGTAAATTAAATTGTCACGGGGTAAGATGGAAGATCCTTTCATGACTGAGAACTGGTTAAAAGACAGGGAATAAAGGGTAGGCATAAATGATAATTTTTCAGAATGGAGGGGGTAACTAGTGGTCAGTCCTAGGACCAAGCCTATTCAAATGAACTCAAATGTGAAATTGCAGAACTATTACTTATGGTTTGTAACCTGTCCTTTAAATCAGCTTCTGTACCCAATGACTGGATGATATCTAATGTAATGCCAATATTTAAAAAGGACTGTAGAGGTGATCCTGGTGATTACAGACTGTCTAACATCCGTACCGGGCAAATTAGTTGAAATAATAGTAAAGAATAAAATTGTCAGCACACAGAACATAAATTGTTGGGCAAAAGTCAACATGGTTTCTGCAAAGGGAAATCATGTCTTACTAATCTATTAGAGTTCTCTGAAGGGGTCAACAAACGTGGACAAGGCGGATCCAGTGGACGTAGTGTAATCAGATTTCCAGAAAGTCTTTGACGAGATAAGATGGAATAAGGTTGGTTTTTTTTCCCTTGGGTTGCATGCAGAGGAGGTGGGACTCAGTTTCCCTGGGTGTTACTGATTTAACAAGGCAATGGGAGAGGGAGTTTGTTGTTCCATAGGACCGTCAAGGGAACTTGAGACCCCTGCCAATGGCCTGGAGAATGGAGACCCCAGTGACCGGTGACCTGGAGGCCCAGCTCAGGAGACGCAGGCAGTGCTGGCCAGTGGGAGAACAATGGGCTGCGAAGAGAGGATCCCTGAGGACCCAACAAACTGGTTCGAGCCCCGACAACCCTGTTTACCTGAAGACAAGACAATGGACAGAGGCAGCGCTTGGGGGAGTGAGATCAGCTGCCCAGCTGAGAAGCAGGGGGACTCTGTGCTGGAGAGGGGGAGCAGGTAGCCTCCCTGGATGCAGGAGAGACTTGGATGTGCTGTGCTGAAGGAGGCCAGGCCTGAGGGTCCTGAGAGTTCCTGTGCTGTGTTCAATGCTCAATAAACCCTCCTGTTTTATGCTGGCTGAGAGTCACTCTGGTCTAGAGCAGGGGTCTCCAAACTTTATGAGATGAGGGCTATATTAGATTTTTGAAGGGGCTTTGAGGGCCAAAGCAACTGTGAAAAAATTCAATAAATGCAAAATTCCTCCCCCTTCCTCCTCTGGCCGCTGCTGCGGGGGCACTCACCCCTCTGTACATGGGGCTGCCAGCAGAAGCTTGCGGGGAAGGAGAGGCAGCGGCAGCTTCTCCACGTGCCTGCTCGACGTGCATGCTCAGCTGGAGTGCCGGACAAATTGAAGCCGCAGGCCAGATCCGGCCCCCGGGCCGTAGTTTGGAGATCCCTGGTCTAGAGAACAGGGTTGCATTGTCCTCTTTGGGGGTGGAAGACGCAGGGGTCCCAGGCGAGGGAACTCCCTAAGGGGGCCCACGGCAGAGGCAGGCATGCTAAGGCTCAGAGAGGTGCGGATCTAGGAGGTGGAGGGGCTGATCCCAGGAGAGAGCTGACCCCTGAAAAGGGCTGTTTCACTGAAAGGGGCACCCCCGACGGACCACACGGGGCCAAAAGTGGGCACCACCTGTAAGTCCATGACACAAGGTCTTACACCAAAGGCTCTTATGTAAATTAAGTTGTCATGGGATAAGATGGAAGAGCCTTTCATGACTGAGAACTAGTTAAAAGACAGGGAACAAAGGGTAGGAATAAATGATAATTTTTCAGAATGGAGAGGGGTAACTAGTGGTCAGCCCTAGGACCAAGCCTATTCAATTTATTCATAAATGATTTGGAGAAAGAGGTGAACAGTGAGGTGGCAAAGTTTGTGGATGATACTAAACTGCTCAAGATAGTTAAGACCCAAGCAGACTGTGAAGAACTTGGTCAGAAGACAATGCTGGCAGCCAATTCTCTAGTATAACTAAAGATTTATTAGCTAAGAAAAGAAATGAGTTATTGAGAGATTAAAGCAGGTAAAATACATTAACAGGTGAGTCAAAGTTCATAAATCTAAAATTGCGGTTCTCAAACTTCCTGAGACCGCGACCCTTTTTTCTTCTCCGGCGGCGCGGCGCGACCCTTGTATGTCCGCCAAAATGCCACCGCATTGATTACTTCCGCATTCGGTGACTATTTTCAGCGGACATACCGAGCACTCCCGAAATAGCTCAGTATGTCCACCAAAAAGCCATGGAATGCGGAAATAATCAATTTGGCGGCTTCTCGGCAGCCACAGGGACTTGCGGACCCCTTGGGAGGCGCCTGGCGACCCCCACTTTGAGAACCACTGATCTAAAATGATAGCAGAGACGTGGTAACCTGCCAGTTTCCCATAAGTCTTTTCATGGTTTCCCAGAATAACTTCTTGTTCAGTTACTCCACCCTTATCAATTAAGTTCTGGAATTGGGCTCTATTCTCCTGAGAGGGTGGGTTTTTGAAGTCCAACAACACAGCAAAATACTATTTCACCAATTATGCAAATAGAGGTTAGAAGTTCTGAACGATGCTTGTCATAGAGAAAACTTTTCTCCCTATGAGGTCAAGGCATTTAGCACCCTGTTCAAAAATGTCATCTTGGGGTGTTGCAGATTGCATTCTCAGTTAGATGCTAGGTGTGAACAAAAATCCTACTCCTACAGGTGGCTCAAAATAGCACTTCTCAGCCTTTTTTGGGGTGGGAATGCAGGAAGCGGGAATATGCCATATTACCTTGGCTGGGTCTATGATAGCCTTGTTAACCAGAAAGGCTACTTTGCTGGACCCAAGAATTGCAATGAACTACAATGGTTCACACTGAGATTTTTGAACCTCTTCAAGCTGGATCTGGAGCTTGGACACCACTCTTTGTAAGAGCTCCTCATATCACCTGTGATCATCAGGTGGAGACGAAGATGGGGTGACCATCTCATTCAAGAAAAACAATGAAATAGCTGCTTGATCTGTCTTAACTGCTGGACCCGGCTCCACTTCCTCATAGTCTAAGAAAGCTGGTTGGTATTGGCTTGGAGAGGGTAGGTAAGGTGCACATATGGAAACAGGGTGCCAAGAGTAAGGGTCCCAGGACCCCAGTAATGCCAGTCCAAGGGGTCAACCGATTTGGATGGAACCCAGGGCATTGGGAACACTCATCCCTTAGAAAATCATATCTAGATGGAGAATGGAACCTCAAGTTTCTGTCCAGACTCACTTCCTATGTAGGGCTGAAGTCTCATTCGGGTCTTCCAACTTACCATATGAGAACCATATGGTTCTCAGTCGACCAGCTGAACCATCGGTACCAATGGATGGGTGCTCAGGTTTGCAGATGGAAGAGGAGAGCAGACCCATGTCCTCAAGGTGGTACCTTCTTCTGATGTAACAATGTCTCTCTCTAAAGTCAGACTTGAAATGAGATTGAGAAGAAAGGAAAACAAAAATGTGTTCTGGGGAGAGGTAGGTCTCAGACTGCTCTGGAGTGCAGGATAAACCAGTGGTGCTTCTCTGGTCAGAGTACATGTCTGATCCCTTTGGGGCCATGCTGGTACTGGTGCAGAGTCTGAACTGCATGTTGAAGATAATGGTGGTGGATGCCTAATTATTCATTTATACATTGAAGTCAAAATTGGAAATGCCACAAACAGAGGAAGGGTTATCTGCTTTTCATTTCCTGTAGGGTTTGGCATAGGGAGGTGGGGAAGGAGGGACATGTGGAGTAGTTCATGTACAGAGGAATGTCTCTTCGGTCCTCCTGAGATCTCCGTGAAACTTTCATTAAGGTATTCTGCAATCCTCTCATGAAGATTTCTAGGGATGGCTGCCTTATTTCTTCCTTCATGATAGGACACTTACCCATGCCACCCCACAGTGACTTTGGCTGGCACCATTGGGCTAGTGGCATATGGACCCCTACAGCTTCAGGACATCAGTAGCAGCTGTGCTCTGTGCCTTTGTTACCCTCAGGTGGGAGAAATAAGCTAAAATCCCATAGTGCTACTGAAAGCATACATTCATTGTAATTGAACAGGACCACGGAACTCATAAGTTCAATGGAAAATACATAGTAATTATACACATACTGTAAGCACAACACAATACATAGGCTCATTAAAAGAGTGTCATATTCAGTAATGTACACTACAATTTGAAACTTCAGGGAAGATACAGCACATTAATGTATCTGATTATTAAAGTGATCTTTCAAGGACTCCATAAGCTGAACCGCTTTGTGTTCAGCCCTTCTAAAAGCCCTCGTGTATAGCTGTTCAAACTCAGCAGACAGTCACTCCACTTTAACAGCAACTTTCCCCCTTTGCTTCTCAAATCTTATGCAAGACACAACAGGCAGCTATAGTCATTCGGATATTTTTCTCACTGAGATTTAATTGTGTGACTAAACACTGTCTTTCTGCACCTGCTGTGCCAGTAGCTGAGTCCTTTCTTAGTACTGTTGAGGTGGCCGGCTTCATAAGCCAGATCACTATCAGCACTGCCAATGGTAATCTGCCAGTCACGAAAAACTGCCTCTGCTTGCAGCTTTCTGAACAGTCCTCTGTTCTTAAAAAAACAAGCATCATTCACCTTCCTTCACCAGCCCTCACTGGTAATGTGAAGCATCCCCAGTAATCCATTAGCACTTGCATACCCATTGAAATGCAGCCCTTTTTCTACTGATGTACTTTGTGGCAAGATGGGCTAGGGACTAAATATGGATGTGTGCACCATCTATCACCCCATCACAGTACAGAAGCTGCATAGCTGCAGATCTAACTACAATGTCCTGTATGTTGCTGAGAGTCAGAGTCCTGCACAGCAGATGATTAGTACCCTATACACTTGCATGACAATGGCCCCCATTATGGATTTTCCAATTCCAAAATGATTTAGAATCATAGAATATCAGGGTTGGAAGGGACCTCAGGAGATCATCTAATCCAACCCCCTGCTCAAAAAAGGACCAATCCCCAGTTAAATCATCCAACAGCTTTTTGCCTCATGTCCCTAAATGGCCCCTCCTGGATTGAACTCACAACCCTAGGCTTAGCAGGCCAATGCTCAAACCACTGACGTATCCCTCTTCCCCATTGACCTATGGCAATCCAGTATTGCACCACTTCCTTCTCAGGAGGCAATGCAGTTCCCATTCTGGTGCTGGCGAAGTTCTGCACACAGATTCAGGAACATGACCTTTCATATCTGAAAGTTCTGCATCCACTGCTCATCATCCCAAACATGCAATACAATGCAATCCTCTAGTCAGTCAGTGATCATTTCTCAGGCCCAGAATCTGTAGCTGCTTGGCAAATGCCAATAATGGAATTGTTTTTCGCTGTGACTCTTAACAACCCGTGTTTAAGAAATTGTCATGTCTGTTGTTGGGGTACTTCCTGTGGTTCTGAAAATACCAGAGGATCATGAATTCTGTGTTTGCAATGCTCGTGACAACAGTGCAGAGCTCTGTGAGCTCCATGTTTCTGCCACAGATACACAGCAACAAGCGCTGAACAGGTTCATGGGATTTTTTTCAAAAATGAAAATTATGAGATAGGGATGGCATTACGTAATGGAGACAGTTGCATGATGAGAACTTGACCCCAACTCCCAGAGTGACTCATTTCTACTCCAAAAGGCACTGGACCGACAGGTGGTGCATAGTACATTGGGATATCTATCCATAATGCACTGCACTTTGCATACTTACCAGGAGTGCTTGTTGATGCAAAGTGCTGATGTTTGTGGCCAAGCATGGATGTGTCCGAGCCACATGTTAACTGTGGGGGCTTTGTGCCACTGAAAGTTGCATCAATCAAAGTTTGCACTGTTGATGTGGCCTAAACAAGTCCTTCTGCCCCTACTCACAGGGAACATATCCCGGAGTGGGAGTAGCCACACGACATAGTTCAGAAGACGATTCTTGCAGCAATCTACATTCATTTTATTTCTAATGAGTCAGCATTCAACCTCAAGATGTACATTTTTAACAGTTAGGGTCAGGGTGAGTGAAGACGAAGAGAAAAACCTCTAATCTAGAGAAGGATCCAGAACCAAAGAAAAAAATAACTGCCATTCAAAGTTTACCTGTGTACGTGATGAACAGATATACTATGGCAGATACAAACAGATGTGTCAATCCAATTGTTAGCATACATACACTACAGTTAGAATTGGGGAAAAAAACTTTGTTGATGCCGAGTTAAGGTTGCCCAGTAATAGCTCCAGAATATTGAGAACAGCAAAACCTCAGACTTCTGAAAACCAGGAAATAGTATTAAGGAGAATGCCCAAGTAACCTTAATTCTGACCCCTTGGAACTGGCAATTGCCACTGGGAATTATCTGCATGTGTTCACTATGTTGGTGTAGCTCATTGATTCTCGAAGTGGGAGGGGTCGCGAGCCCCTGCTGCCGGCAGCCAGCCCTGACCTCTACCGGCAGCGCCCCAAGCCCCAGCGGGCTGCCAGGGGCACTCCAACCCCGATCCCTGCTGTGGCGGGCTGCCGGCAGTGCCCCTGGCCCTGGCCCCACCGCAGCGGGCTGCCGGCAACGCCCCCCCTGAGTCTGGCCCCTGCCCCAGGGGGCTGCCGGCACCCTCCCCCAGCCCAGCCCTTGACCCAGGGGGCTGCCAGCAGCCCCCCCAAGCCTGACCCCTAATGGGGGTCATGCTTAGAGGCCTGGGGTCTGAAAGGGGTCACCAATACAAAAAGTCTGAGAACCACTGGTGTAGCTATACTGAATGGTGGAGGAATTAGTTGCAACAGCTTGGAAGAACTGTGACTGTGATATGAGATCTGGGTCTGAGTCCCTCTTATTTGTGTGACCAAAGGAAAGAGTTTGTCTACACTTAGAACCCTTCAGCACTGCTGTAGCTCTTCAGTGAAGAGACTACCTTCAGAACCCTTTCCATCAGCATAGGCAGTGCCTACACTGAAGCACTATAGTGGTGCAACTGTGCTGCTATAGTGTTTTAAGTGTAGACAAGCCCTTAAAAGGATCAAGCTTTAAAGAGAAAGATGGTGTCAATCTAACTATCGCAAAACTGTAATAATGGATTTAAGAAGAGTTTTGAACAATGCAAAGAAGGACACTGACACCATCTTAGAGAGAAAACAGGGAATACCTGTGGCACCTTAGAGACGAACCAATTTATTTCAGCATAAGCTTTCATGGGCTATAACCCACTTTATCAGATGCACAGAATGGAACACACAGAAGAAAGATGCATTTATATACACAAAAAGCATAAAAAGTTGGAAATTACCATATCAATTCTAAGAGGCTGTTTAATTTGGATGAGCTATTATCAGCAGGAGAAAAAAAATAGTTTTGTAGTCATAATCAAATAGATCCATGTCTGACAGTTGACAAGAAGGTGAGAAGGAAACTTAACTTAGGGAAAGAGATTCAATTAGCGTAATGACTAAGCCATTCACAGTCCTTGTTTAAACCTTGGTTGATAGTGTCCAATTTGTAAATTAATTCCAGTTCGGCAGCTTCTCGGAGTCTGTTTTGGAAGTTTTTCTTTTTTAAAATTGACACCTTCAAGTCTATAATAGAATGGTCAGGGAGACTGAAGTGTTCTCCTACTGGTTTTTGAATGTTATGCTTCTCGATATCAGATTTGTGTCCATTTATTCTTTTGTGTAGAGACTCTCTGGTTTGGCCAATGTACATGGCTGAGGGGCATTGCTGGCACAGGATAGCATATATCACATTGGTAGATGTGCAGGTGAATGAGCCTCTCTGATGGTGTGGCTGATGTGATTAGGTCTTATGATGGGGTCAGTTGAATAAATATGTGGACAGAGTTGGCATTGGGCTTTGTTGCAAGGACAGGTTCCTGGGTTAGTGCTTTTGTTGTGTGGTTGCTGGTGAGTATTTGTTTCAGGTTGGGGGGTTGTCTGTAAGCGAGGACTGGTCTGTCTCCCAAGATCTGTGCATCCAATGAAGTGACCTATAGCCCACGAAAGCTTATGCTGAAATAAACTGGTTAGTCTCTAAGGAGTCACAAGTATTCCTCGTTCACAGATTCCTATCCACAGTAGCTCAAAAACACAAAAGTGTTATATAAAACGTGTTCAAAACAACTCACTAACAAAGTTCTGGCAAAGCTGAGCATGAGGCCTCTGCTTGCACTGTTGTAACTGGATTTTATGCTACAGCATGAAGAGGAATTTCCTCTTCTCACAGCATACATGCAGTACACGCTAGCCCAGGGGCAGGCAAACTTTTGGCCTGACACCACATCTGGGTGGGGAAATTGCATGCAGGGCTGGCATAGGGGTGCAGGAGGGAGTGCAGGGTGTGGGAAGGGGTGCTGTGCAGAAAGGGGCTCAGGGCAAGGAGTTGGGGCAGAGGAAGGGTGCAGGGTGTATGAGGGAGTTTAGGGAATGAGGGTGGGTGCAGAAGGGGTGCAGAATGTAGGAGGGGGCTCAGGACAGAGGTGCAGCAGGGGGCTCAGGGCAGGAAGCTGGGATGCGGGGTGCAGGAGGGGTTCAGGCTCCAGTGTGGCGCTGCTTATCTGGAGCAGCTCTGGGGTGGCAGCAGCACATACCAGGGCCACGCGCCACTGCCAGAAGCAGCTGGCACCACATCCCTACGGCCACTAGGGGAGAGGGACAGAGGGCTCCATGCACTGCCCTTGCCGCGCCACTAGATACCTCCGCTAAAGCTCCCATTGGCCGCGGTTCCACATTTCTGGCCAATGAGAGCCTGGGGGAGGGGTGGCGGTGCCTGGAAGCGAGGGCAGTGCATAGAGCCCTCTGCCTCCTCCCCACTCCACCAAAGGCTGAAGGGACACGGTGACAGCCACTTCTAGGAGAGGCGCAGGACCCGCGGCACTACAGAGGCGGCCCGCTGGCCATATTTTGCCCACTCCTGAGCTAGCCTGTAGAGAGGGTTCGTTAGGGCTCATCCCTCTCCAGGGTGGCAGGGAGCCACATTGTCTCCCTTACTCCCTGCACTGGCCACTAGGGAATCAGTCAGGCCACAGGAATCCTGTCTCAAGCCCTCCGCAGGGACTGAGCAAATATAGGTAGCAATTAGCAGGTGACAAGCCCAGGCCCTGGGTCAGGGCAGGGCAGCAGCGAGTCTAAGGCTCAGACCCTCAGGCAGGGACTGAGCACACACAGGTAAATAGCACACCCAGGCTTCAGGCTCCGAACAGCATGGAGAGGGAGACTGACACCCACATGTTGGGTGGCAGGGGGGATGCAGCCCACCCCACTCCACTGCATCCCAACCCAGGGCCCTAGCAGCAGCAGCAGACCAGCTGTTGTGTTAGCGGCAATCCCAGCCACAACACATTGACATGGGTTCCGGCAGTGTTGCAGCCAGACTTGGGTTGACTGCTCCCGGGCTACTTCCCAACTCCCCCTCTAGAGGTACCTGGATCAAGGTGGTGTCCTCAGGGGGAGGGCTGACCACCACTGGATCCTCAGGGTAGCTGGCAAGGGTTAGGCTCAGCGACTCTCCCACACACTGATCTGCATCAAGTATCAGCCGGTCAGACCAGTCTCCAGGTCTGCCGCTGGTTGCTGAAGTCTCACCAGCAGGAGCTGGGCCGGAGGTGTCTGGATGTCCAGCAACTGCTTCTCGAGTGAGCTCTGGGGTTGGGCTCTTATACTTCTTGTCTGGCACCCCACCCTCCGGGGGCGGGTTTGGAGTGCTCTGGCTCCACCCACTCTGATGTCTGGCAGAGCTCATCCCTCTCCGGGTCGGCTGGGAACCACACCATCTCCCTACACAAACACACTTTTAAGTCTGGCTTCCACTCATTGGGGCCACACTCTTCCATACCTCCCAGGTGGGACAGGAAGTCAACAACAGCTTGGTCCTTGCCTGCCCTATGATGAACCATAAAGGGACAGGACTGTAACACCAGGTACCAATGCAATATTCTTGCATTATTGCCTTTCATTTTGTTTAGACACTGGAGCAGAGTGTGGCTGGTGACTAACGTGAACGGGGGCCCCAGAAGGTAGTAACGTAGGGCACCACAAGGCCATTTCACTGTGAGGGCCTCCTTCACTACCCCTGGGTAGTTCTTCTCCCACAGAAACAATTTCCAGCTGATAAATAAGATCAGATGCTCTTCTCCATCCATCTCCTGGGACAGGACAGCGCCCAGTCCTACCTCCAAGGCATCTGTTAGAAAGGTGAAGTCCCAGTCGAAATCTGGGCTACAGAGCACAGGTCTTCAAACTTTCCCCCCCCGCGGCCCCTTTCCGTGGAGGGAAAAATCTGACAGCCCTAGGGGGATACGTCCACTGAAATGCTACCGCAGAAAGCGGAAGCTTCTGCTTTCCACGGCGGCATTTCAGCAGGATGAAAATAGCCCGCCTGGGAGTTCAGCAGTCTCCTGGGTGTGCTCGGCGCCAGGGTCTCACGCACCCCAGTTTGAAGACCACTGCTATAGAGGACCAGTTCATGGCAGAGACTTGTTTTTAGTTTCTGAAAGCTGTTGTGATGGTGCTATTCCTGGTGGGACCCAACTGAGAGTGCCAAATTAGGACAAATTGCTTCAAACAGGACATTTACAGTCCAAAGCTGGGGTTTCGTTACCTCTAAGGCAAACCAAACCAGCCAAACAGAAGACTCTTTGGTTTCGCCCCACTGGCTAGCCACAATCACACAAGCAATTCCCTTAGACACTCCAGTTTCCCAGTACCACCAGCAGCAGCCACTCGTTCTGGGGATAAATGGTTATGAAAACCAAAACCCCAATAAAAGAAAATGGTTCTCCCAATTCCAAAGAATCAAGCCCCAGACCCAGGTCGATATACAAATCAGATCTTACACACAAATCACACTGTTGCCAATCCTTTAGAACATAAAATCTAAAGGTTTCTTTATAAAAGGAAAAGGATATAGGTGAGGGTTAGGAATGGTTAAAAGAAATCAATTACATGCAATAATGGCAAAGTTCTTGGTTCAGGCTTGCATCAGTGGTAGAACAAAATGCAGGTTCAAATCAAGTCTCTGGAGTATAAACATCCACAGCAGAGATAGGTCCTTCAGTCCCTTGCTGAAAGCTTCTGTTTGTTGCAAAAGTTCCTTCAGAGTAAAAATGACGACTGAAGACAAGATGGAGGAGCTCCAGCAGCTTTTCATAGTCTTTCCTAGGTGTAGGAATTCTCTTTGTCCTTTGCTGTGGAAGCTTACAGCAAAACCAAGTTTTGAGTCACATGGGCAATCCCTGCCCCCTTGCTAAGACACAGGATGCGTTTGCCTTCCCTTAATGGGTCCATTGTGTAGCAGATGGTTCTTAATGGGTCATCAAGCAAGACAGGCAGAGCTAACAGCAACGTGTCTGGGATGTCACTCAGAAGCAAAGCACAACTGTGAGATAGAGACATTATATAACCAAGATTCATAACTTTAACTACAAAAATGATACACACATACCAATAGCATAATCATAATCAGCCAACCATAACCTGGTCTTAGACACCTCATATGACCCCCTTTACATAAGATTTGGTGCCAATACAGGACCTTGGTTGCACCAATGATCTATATGATCCCAGATTATTTCAGTAATGTGACAGCCGCCTTCGCACTTCTGGGTCCAAACCACATGTTGAAGGTGGTACTTGGTTAAAAGGCTAGTCACAGGGGCGGCAATGGATGCAAATTGGGGAATAAAGCACAAATAGTAGCTGACAAGCCGATGGGCACCTGATGCTTTGTGGCGGGCAAGCTGCCAGGGCCTGGACCTTTCCTACAAGGGGCTTCACTTGTCCATTCCTTACGGTGTACCCAAAATAAGTAGTCTCTTGCCATCCAATGTGGCATTTTTTGGGGTGGGCTGTCAACCCAGCTGCCCGCAGGGATCTCAGGACTGCAACTACCCGTACCAAATGATCCTCCCAATGGTGGCTGTAGATGACCACATTGTCCAGGTAGGCGGTCTCGAGGGGGTTGGAGGACACTGTCCATCAGCCACTGAAACGTGGCTAGGGTCACACGGAGGCCAAAGAGCATCCAGGTGAATTAGTACAGTCCCGCTGGGGTGGCAAATGCTGTCTTCTCCCTGGAAGTAGGATTGAGGGGGATCTGCTAGTACCCTTGCTTAGATCAAGGGTGGAGAGGAAGTGAGCCTCTCCTAACAGGCCAAGCAGCTCATCTGCATGAGGCATCGGATACGTGTCGAACTTGGAAATAGTGTTGACATGGTCAGAAGTCAATGCGGAAGTGCTGCGTCCCATTGGGCTTAGGTACCAACACTACCAGGCTACACCATTCTCTCTGTGAGGGTTCAATAACTCCCAGCTCTATCATGGCCTGTACTTCCTCTTCAACGACCTGCTGCATTCGGTGCAGCAAGGGCCTGGTCATGTCTCAGATCACTACCCCAGGTTATGACTGAATGGTATAAATAAACGAGGGTTGTGTAGCCTGGCTGGATGGTAAAGGATCACAGAACGCCTGCAGGAGACACCACGTTTGCTTACATTGTTTGTCAGTGAGGGTCTCCCCAAGCTGGGGCCCCTCTGGGTCCTCGGTCAGGGGTGCACAGGAGCCCTGCTCTGGCTCCAATGGGTAGGAATTAATTAATAAGCCCTCTTGCTCTTGCCAGGGCTTCAGGAGGTTGACTAGATTTTCTTCCATCGGTCCAGCTGGACTCCCTTTATGTCAAGGGTGATGAAAGACTTATGCACCCTGCTACACATCCAAGCCTTACGGACTTCAGTCTATCATCCCCAAACAGATGGTCTGGTTGAGCGTTTTAACCGTACTCTCAAGAGCATGATCCGAAAGGTAGTGGCCCAAGATGGAAAAGACTGGGATACCCTCCTACCCTACTTGATGTTCGCAGTGCGAGAAGTTCCTCAAGCATCTACCAATTTCTCCCCATTTGAGCTACTGTATGGACGCCACCCGCGTGGCATATTAGATATCGCAAAGGAGGAATGGGAGGAACAACTCAACCCTGGAAAGAACGTCATTGCACGTGTAGCCCAGATGAGAGAGTGAAGAGCTCAAGTAACCCCCATAGTACGAGAGCAATTAGAGAAAGCACAAGAAGCCCAACAAACCTACTATAATCATCGGGCGAAAACAAGGAAATTTCAACCAGGTGAATGTGTGCTGGTGCTGGTACCAACAACAGAAAGTAAGCTGCTGGCCAGCTGGCATGGACCCTATGAGATAGTGGAAGCCGTTGGGGAGGTGAATTATAAGGTGAGACAGCCAGATGGCCAAAGGCCAGAGCAGATATACCACGTCAATTTACTGAAACCCTGGATTGATCGGGAGATGTGCCTGGCCGTCCTGCCGCCTCTGTCCCAGGCAGATGGCCCACAAGAGCAGGTAAAGATATCCCCCAAATTAGCTCCAGACCAGCAAACAGAGATCGTCGAGATGATCCAGAGGAACCAAGACGTGTTCTCCACAAAACCAGGCCGTACGATGCTTACCCAACATCACATCATCCCCCATCCTGGAGCAAGGGTGACGATGAAACCATATTGCATAGCAGAGGCAAAAAGAGAGGAAATTAGGGCAGAAGTAAGAAAGATGCTGGAACTTGGGGTGATTGAGGAATCACACAGCCATTGGTCCAGCCCTATTGTCTTGGTCCCTAAGCCTGATAGCAGCCAAAGATTTTGTAATGACTTTCGAAAGTTGAACGAGGTATCCCAGTTCGATGCCTACCCAATACCACGTATTGATGAGCTGGTGGATCAGTTAGGCAAGGCTCGATACTTGACCACGTTGGACTTGACAAAAGGCTACTGGCAAATCCCCCTGGCTGAGGACGCCAAAGAAAAATCTGCTCTCTCTATACCTGATGGCCTTTTCCAATACACAGTCCTCCCTTTTGGACTCCACGGGGCTCCCACAACTTTCCAGTGGTTGATGGACAGATTACTTCAACCCTATACCAAGTATGCTGCTACCTATTTAGATGATGTGGTAATCCATAATCCTGATTGGGAGACGCACCTGGGGAAAGTGGAAGCAGTACTGGATACTCTTAGACAGGCTGGTCTTACTGCTAACCCATCCAAATGTTCAATAGGGTTAGCCGAGGCCAGATACCTTGGCTATGTAGTTGGGAGGGGCCTGGTGAAACCACAGTGGAACAAAGTAAAGGCAATACAGGCTTGACTCCGGCCGATCCGCAAGAAGCAAGTCAGAGCATTCTTAGGGATAGTGGGGTACTATCGCCAGTTCATCCCTCACTTCGCCACAAGGGCAGCGCCTCTAACAGACCTGATACGAGCTCGGGGACCCGATATAGTTAAGTGGACCAAGGCGGCAGAAGATGCCTTCACCAACCTAAGGACTGCCCTTTGTAGCCATCCAGTGCTCATAGCCCCAGATTTTAAAAAGGAATTCATCCTACAAACAGATACCTTGGAAGTAGGACTTGGGGCTGTCCTTTCGCAGATGGTGGGGGATGAGGAGCATCCAATCCTGTACCTTAGTCGAAAGCTCCTGCCCAGGGAACAACGGTATGCCGTAGTAGAAAAAGAATGCTTTGCAGTTAAATGGGCCATGGAGATTCTACGGTACTACCTGCTTGGGCAGAGGTTCACCCTAGTAACAGACCAGGCCCCACTCCAGTGGATGCACACAAACAAGGAGAAGAATGCACGAGTGACGAGATGGTTTCTATCCCTGCAATCTTTCAACTTCCGGATACAGCATAGGGCCAGAAGCCAACAGGGCAATGCGGACAGCCTGTCACGACAACACTGTCTCTCATCCCAAGTAGCTCAACCCCATGGAGTTGAGCAAGGGGAGAGGGATATGTGATAGAGGAGGGACAGGGAGCTGTGGCAGAGTGCTTGAGGGGAGATATATTAACTCAAGGCTACTTAGGGTGTGGCTCCCTGTAGACTAGGGAAGCAGGCAGCAGGTTAATTGGAGCAGGTTGGAGGAGTTGGAGCAGAGAGCAGTTTGCAGGAGTTGGAGCAGAGAGGATTGGTTTGGAGGAAAGCAGAGGAGAGTTTGGAACGAAGACGACCCAGACCCTAAGTAAAGAGACACCTGGCTTGTGCAGAGAGAGGGCAGGAAGCCTCACAAGCTGAAGGTAGGAAAGGGAAGTAGCCCAGGGGAAGGAATAGCTAGTTCAAGTGGTTTACTGCTGTCATAAGTATAAAGTAGCCTAGAATTAGTGTTTACCTATAAGGGGTGTTAAGCTAAAGGTAACCTGAGAGGTGGACAACTGATCAATGAGAAATTCCTCAGGAGACAAAGGATTTTGGGTTTCAGCTTCTCTCTGGGTCTCTCTCTGTTCAACTCAGCTATGGGATGAATCACAGCTATTTCTTTCACTGTCACTATAAGCTTTCTATCAAGTAAGGTAGTCAGTAAGTTTACCTTCTTTTTATCACTTGGAAAATTCTCCAGTGGGTGGAAACTTATCTCTGTGTTTCTCTAATACTGTAAAGCGTCAGCAGGAGGAGAAATTCAGGGAGGGGGTTGTCTTTAACTCTTTATTGATTATTGTAGTGCTGTTCTACTGATTTTCTATAAGGGATTTATTGCTTTCTTTTTCTTTAATTAAAATCTCTCTTTTAAGAATTTGACTGCTTGTTTTCCATTATGTAAGATCCTGGTTTTGGATCGGGCACGTCTCGCAGGATCAGGCGAGGTTTGGTTTTTTTCCTCTCAAGCTTCCCAGGGAAGGAAGAAGTTTGGGGGGCTTAGTGGAAAGGGAAAGAAGGGTCCCAAACTCCCCTTTGTCCTAGTTTTTGGAATACTGAGTTTGGTGGTGGCAGCAGTTAGTTCCAGACACAGGAAAAGTTTGTGTTCTGGGGGGAAAAAAGATAACCTAAGCTGCTAAAATGAGCTTGGGGGGTTATTTCTTTTTTCATGCTGGTCCCCACATCTGTACCCTAGAGTTTAGAGTGGGGAGGCAATCCTGACAACTGCTATCCTTAGGGCCCCTGGGCTGGGACCTGGAGTAGAGGGTGCGTCTTTCCTCTCCACTCTCCTCCTCTAGGATACTAGTGGGGCAGTTAATACCCTGTTCAAGGGCAAGAAATGGCTCCCTGAAACCCCCCCCCGCCCCCCCAAGAAGAAAAAGCGCAGGACCCAGCATAATACTGCCAGCAATTTGCCACATATCCTAGAAATACTGCCTGGTCAGCAGAGGCAGCCCAAGACCGAAAATTAAAGCTGGTTTCTGAACTTGATTTTCTTGTAAATGCCAATGAAAGGCAGCTGTGCCTCTACCGCACTAAAAAAAAAGAGCATCCAGAAGTAGTAACTTGCACCCTTCCCAAAGTGCAGCATAGGCACAACTGGGTAAGCAGAGCTGGAAGAAGATTTCAGTGAAATGATTGGCTGAGTGTCTTTAGTTACCCATTTCTTCTGTATGCCTGTGGAAACTGACGATGGGGGCAGTTTTCAATTTTAGCCTCACACTGATATATCAATTGGTCATTGTGCCATGAAGTACACATGCATGAAGTAACCCCTCAGAGTTATTTCCTGCGACCACGAAGGTCCCATCACACCGCAGCCCCACTCCTCTGCCTACCTCCAGACACTTCCTGCTACCAACCACTTTGCGCATTCCAGGAGGGAGCGGGGAGCCACACGGAGCTGCGCACTCAGAAGAGAAGGCGGAGAAAAGGCGGGGATTTGGGGAAGGGGTTTGAATAGGGGCAGGAAGGGGGCGGAGTTGGGGTGGAGACTTTGGGGAAGGGGTTGGAATGGGGGTGGGCAAAGGGGTGGAGTGGGGGTGGGGACAGCGGTGGGGCATTTTTGTACCTTTATATGAAAAGGTGCCAGTGATGCGGCCCTTGGGCTAATGTACTACTTCTCATGTGACCCTTGTGGTGATTTGAGTTTGAGATCCCTGGTCTACATGGTAAAGTTTAACCAGATTTTTGTCATATTTTTATACAAGAAACCTGTGAGGAAACAGTGTTAAATTTGAAAGTCAGGCACTCAAGTTAGGAAATGCTAGAATTAGGGTGCTAATGCAACCTAATTCACCTTTCTTGAACTACAGTACCATTATAAATACATGATCACATACTACTATTTCCACAGCACTCCTACCTCATTCCATGCAAAGAATGGAGGGTGTTCACTGGTAAGGCAGTTATGTGCTGCCCTGGAGAACTGGATTCTACCCCTGCCTCTGCCACAGAGTTCCTATGTGATGCTAATCAAGACCACTTTTACAGGTGGTCACTCTGTGCATTCATTTTCTGAAGGCCTTCCTCATTACCTGGGTTATCTCCTTGTTGTTCAGTTCATGGCTCTAGGCTTTATTTACTGCACACTCTTCAAATCTTACTCTGAAATAGAATTATTAATTTCCTCATGGACTTTTCTCTGGTTCTTATCACTATAGTATTTGAGTCCTGCACAAATATTAATTGATTTTTACAACACTCTTCCGAGGTGAAGAGCTGGTATTATTCCCAATTTTATAGATGGGGGAGAGTGATTAAGGTCAAAATTGTTCACTAATTTTGGACACCCAATTTGAGACACCCAAGACCTGATTTTTCAGAGAACTAGGAATTAGTATGTTCAACACTCCCAGTGACTGCAGTTTCAGGTGTGAGTGTTCAGCACTTCTACAAATCTGACACAAGAGTCTCAAATCAGGTATCAGTAGATGAGGATCACACAGTGAGAACCCGAGAACAGTTTGGTGTAAGTCACTTGCCCACCACCACACAGGAACTGTGGCAAAAGCAGAGATAGAATCCCATTCTCCAGGGAAGAATTCAACTAACTATGAGACCATCTCATTGCTGTAATCCTCAGTCTCATCCATTACACATGTTCCAACTTCAGTAAGAAATGAAGTAGGAGTCTTACAGACAACAGCCTCCTTTACTGTACAAGCCACCCCATTTAAACATGCCTCCTAAAGTTTACACTGAGCCAAACACATGGAATATATCAGCATCCACAACACTTGATAATATACATACAACTACAAACTAAGAACCCAAATTATGTTCCAGTCATCTCCTTGTGCATCTTTAACCTATTCTTCTTGAAAATGTTTTTCAAATCTCTTTTATAATAGTTGTGATAGTTATACATTCTGCCACAGGGCACAATATTACCCCCAAGTAACCCAATAGTCACAGAACAAAGCCAGCTGCATATAAAATGACATCCTCAATCAGTTTTTAGCTCTGTTTAACAATTGGCAATATCTCTTTTCAAATAATTACAACCTCTATTTTTGATCAAGAAGTTTTTTTTACAAAATGTACGCACTTTTACACATCACTCCAAGCATATCAAGGCATTTCATTTCTAATAGGCTGTCAGCCTCAACATGAATACCTGAAATTACACAACAGTAAATAAACAGTGAACTAATCAAAATAAGTAACTGAAATATCACACCACAGGACTCAAAATCAACATTTGAAATGAATCACCCAATGACTTTTCTTCCCCAAGGTGTAGTATTAAACCTTCGTTAATTTCAATAAAGATCAGCACCAACAGATCCTTTATATTATATCACCACAATCATTTTTGTTTAAGGCACAGACAAAACAGGACAGTTAAACAAAGTCAATGATGAGAAATAAGATCCCAGAGTTATTAAATGACCGAAATTTCTCAGATGGGAAATGTTCTCCAAAATTCACTTAACTCATGTTACTATATCAGTAAAAGTTGTTCTTACCCAACTCCTAGGTCTTTAAGTTCAGATTTTGTGAGGTAAGGCAGCACTGCCCCGGTGATTTGATTTTCTGAGGAGGTAAAGGAACAATTGTTACCTCTAGGCTTTCACTTAAGTATTTAAGCTTCTGAAATACTTCGCAATGGAAGTATTTAACCACTGCTGGCTAACATTTATTTTAATTTAACTAAATAATCCACTTTATAATAGAATCCTCCTAAAATATCCAGATCTCATTTATGCACCACATGTAGGATGAGATTTCAGATCCTGACATCTGAAACTCAAGTACCTCCACTTCAATATTACTAAAGTTCTAAGTTCTTGAGGGAAATAGATCATATTCATATGCATTTAAGTGACACTAATAGTGTCCAGCCTTGGTCAAATCAAAACTCCAGATAAGGACAAAACATTTCTCCAGAAAGGACAGATAAGGACAAAACATTTTTTAGAAGTTCCCCATTTATAATGCAGCACACAATATCCTTTTTACCCATTTGTTACCTTATTTTAAAAATTCACTTAGCAAAACATTTGGCCCTCAAAGTTAGACAAAGCCTAAAATTCATATACAAATTAATCAGCAACAAGGAGTATTCTGAACAACATCAACAATGGAAGTCGTGGGAGCTTTAGATTAACAGAAAAATCAGAACTAGAGTCTGTATTGTTGAATTATTAAGTATTACACATTTCCATAATATATAATAGCATCCGAGGGTGCTAAAGCGGTTGGTGGACATGACTCCAAAGCCATTGGCCATTATCTTTGAAAACTCATGGCAATCGGGGGAGATCCCAGATGACAGGAAAAAGACTAACGTAGTGCCCATCTTTAAAAAAGGAAAGGAGGAGGATCTGGAGAACTACAGGCCAGTCAGCCTCACCTCAGACCCTGGAAAAATCATGGAGCAGGTCCTCAAGGAATCAATTCTGAAGCACTTAAGAGGAGAGGAAAGTGATCAGGAACAGTCAGCATGGATTCACCAAGGGCAAGTCATGCCTGACTAACCTAATTGCCTTCTATGATGGCTCTGTGGATGAGGGGAAAGCAGTGGATATGTTATTCCTCAACTTTAGCAAAGCTTTTGATATAGTCTCCCACAGTATTCTTGCCAGCAAGTTAAAGAAGTATGGGCTGGACGAATGGACCACAAGGCGGATAGAAAGCTGGCTGTATTGTTGGGCTCAACAGGTAGTGATCAATGGCACCATGTCTAGTTGGCAGCCGGTATCAAGCGGAGTGCCCCGAAGGTCTGTCAATATCTTTATCAATGATCTGGAGCAGGGTTTCTCAAACTGGGGGTCGCGACCCGCCTGGGTGTCGCCGAGCGCTTCCAGGGGGGTCGCGAGCTCCTGCCGCCACTTAAAAGCCACCGAATGAATTACTTCGGCTTTTCAGTGGACATGCTGAGCTATTTCGGGAGCGCTCGGCATGTCCGCTGAAAATAGCCGCCGAATTCGGAAGTAATTTATTCAGCAGCTTTTCGGTGGACATACAAGGGTCCGCTGCAGCAGCTGAGGAAGGAAAAATGGGTCGCAGTTCTCAAGAGTTTGAGAACCACCGATCTGGAGGATGGCATGGACTGCATCCTCAGCAAGTTTGCAGATGACACTAAACTGGGAGGAGTGGTAGATACGCTGGAGGGTAGGGATAGGATACAGAGGGACCTAGACAAATTAGAGGATTGGGTCAAAAGAAAACTGATGAGATTCAACAAGGACAAGTGCAGAGTCCTGCACGTAGGACAGAAGAATCCCATGCACTGCTACAGACCAGGGACTGAACGGCTAGGCAGCAGTTCTGGAGAAAAAGACCTAGGGATTACAGTGGACGAGAAGCTGGACATTAGCCAAGAGTATGCCCTTATTGCCAAGAAGGCTAATGGCATTTCGGGCTGTATAAGTAGGGACATTGCCAGCAGATCGAGAGATGTAATCGTTCCCCTTTATTCGACATTGGTGTGGCCTCATCTGGAATACTGTGTTCAGTTTTGGGGCCCACCCTACAGGAAAGATGTGGAAAAATTGGAAAGAGTCCAGAGGAGGGCAACAAAAATGATTAGGGGCCTGGAGCACATGACTTTTGAGGAGAGACTGAGAGAACTGGGATTGTTTAGTCTACAGAAGAGAAAAATGAGGGGAGATTTGACAGCTGCTTTCAACTACCTGAAAGGGGGTTCCAAAGAGGATGGATCTAGACTGTTCTCAGTGGTACCAGATGACAGAACAAGGAGTAATGGTCTCAAGCTGCAGTGGAGGAGGTTTAGGTTGGATATCAGGAAAAACTTTCTCATTCGGAGGGTGGTGAAGCACTGGAGTGGGTTACCTAGGGAGGTGGTGGAATCTCCTTCCTTAGAGGTTTTTAAGGTCATGCTTGACAAAGCCCTCGATGGGATGATTTAGTTGGAGTTGTCCTGCTTTGAGCAGCAGGTTGGACTAGATGACCTCCTGAGGTCCCTTCCAACCCTGATAGCCTCTGGATGCTACCATAATGTAAATCATAGAATATTTGGGATCAGGGCCTTATTGGCCCTGAATACACAGAGGTAGATTCCAATCCCCAAAACTTAACAATCTAAGTGGACAAGTAATACACAAAGGCAGACAAAGAAACCAGTTTTTACATACACTTGGTTTTGCTTTGCATAAATATGTAATTAACTATCAGCTTTCCTCAGTTGCCCCTTAGACTAGAGCATCGTATACTAGCTGTTCTATTGCAACATATTTCTTGTGTCCAAAGTAGATCCTGATAAGGGAGGGGAAAAGAAGAGAATACAGTAGACTCTTGATTATCCAGGATAGGGAAAAAATTAATCCTGGTTAATAAAATCCTGGATAATCACCATCCATAGGAAATATGGGGAGCGGGGGTTGGTTCACCAGCCACCCTGCGCCGGAGGGAGGGGATGTTGGTTCACTGGCTGCCCTGTGCCCTGGTGGGGTTTTTTTTTTTTGTGTGCTTGGGGTGGCAACAAAGCCAGAGCCGACCCTGCAAATTGACGCGTTTTTTTTTTTTGGTTTTTTTGGTTTTTTTTGACATCCTGGTTAATCCACTTTCTGGTTAATCCAATCCTGAGATAATCGAGAGTCTACTGTAAATAATAGCTCTATAGACTAGCCTGGAAGATGGCATTCCAAGTAAAAGAGGTGATGTTAAAGAAAGCACAGAGATGCTTATGGAAGAACAGACAAGTAGATGGTCCAGGCTGGGAAAACTGGTAAAGTGGAGATCAACACAATGAGAGGATTATTACAAGATTAGATAAACTCTTCAGTTCTATGTTTAATGATCACCATATAAACCCTAAAACAGAACAGTAAGAATAAAGCTATGAAGGGCCCTGAAAGTTAGGACAAGCAGCTTGACTTTAACATAATGGAAGAGTATTGTGTTTGCATGTTGATGGAGCTGTGTTGGCTCCAGACTGTCAAAGAAACAAGGTGGGTGAGGTAATATTTTTTATTGGACCAAATTCTGTTAGTGAAAGAGACAAGCTTTTGGTAAGGGATTCAAAAAGGTTGATAAGACGAGGAAGACTTTGCAGCACCTTAGAGACTAACCAGTTTATTTCAGCGTAAGCTTTTGTGGGCTGTAGCCCACTTCATCGGATGCATACAATGGAACAGAAGTAAGATGTATTTATATACACAGAAAGAAAAGGAAAAAAAAAAAAAGGTTATACATTAGCATACCAATTCTAAGAGGCTGTTTAATTTGGATGGGTATGCTAATGTACAACCTTTTTTTTCTCCTTTCTGCGTATATAAATACATCTTACTTCTGTTCCATTCTATGCATCCGACGAAGTGGGCTACAGCCCACCAAAGCTTATGCTGAAATAAACTGGTTAGTCTCTAAGGTGCTACAAAGTCTTCCTCGTCTTATTTACGGATACAGACTAACACGGCTGCTAATCTTAAAAAGGTTGATGTGATCAGAGTAACAAGCAGAGAAGGTAAAATCAGCATGACTATCAAGGGTTAGGCCTAGACTGCACGATGAGTTTGTACCAGTACATCATCATCAGTTAGGGGGTGTGATTTTTTACTGATTAATACTGGTACAACACTTAGGGCTTGTCTACACTAACAAGTTTTGTTGACAAAACTTACATCAACACCCGAAATTCAACAAAACAAAAATCGCCAAAGAGCGTTCACACTTGCTCCCTCTGTCAACAGGCCATGTCCACACTGGGGACACCATCATCAACAGAGTAAGCAATGCACTGTGGGTATGTATCCCACAGTGCAGTGTTGTGAGAAGGAAGGGCTGATCGCTGCACATCTTGGGATTTTCTCTGAATTCTCCCACAGCCCACTCAGCTGCTGAGAGCAGCATCATGAATAGTTCTGTGAGCTCTCCATGTGGAAGAATGGTAAAGCAGCACAGCAGTATGTCCCCCTCTCCATGCAGCAGCAGTCTGCCTACCGTAGCACATCCAGCCCACGGACTCTTCCCATCTGGCCCCTGAGCTCCCGGCTGTGGAGGCTGCTCTCAGCCCCTCCTCCGCTCCACCTCCACCCACAGCCTCATTGTGCCGCACGAGCAGCACTCGGGGTGGCGGGGCTGCCCGCTCCAGCAGATCAGCATAGCAGCTGATAGTAAGGGGGTGGAACCGGGGAGGGGATTGGATAAGGGCCAGAGGGTCTCAGGGGGCAGTCAGGGGACGGGGAAGGGGTTGGATAAAGCATGGGAGTCCCAGGGGCCTATCAGGGGGCAGCGGTATGGCTAGGGGTCAGGGAAGTCAGGCAGCAGGATAGGGGGTGGGGTCCTGGGGGGTGATGGGGCGGGGGAGTCTCTGGAGAGGGTGGTCGGAGACAAAGAGCAGGTGGCTTAGATAAGAAGTGGGCTCTTGGAGGAGTAGTTAGGGGTCAGAGGTCTCGGGAGAGACTAGTCAGGGGACAATGTGCGGAGGCGGTTGGAAGGGTCAGGAGTTCTGAGGGGAGCTGTCAGGGGGCAGGAAGTGTATGGGGATCGGATGGGGGCAGGGCCAGGCTGTTTGGGTAGGCAAAGCCTTCCCTACCCAGCCCTCTGTACAATTTTGAACCCCACTGTGGCCCTTGGACCAAAACTTTTGCCCACCCCATCCTAGCGCAAGGCAGAACAGGAATGTTCCAGTGATTTGCTCTTTGTTCCCAAAAGGGGAGCAGCACACAGATACTTCCTGGAGCTTAGAAAGGGGAAGCGTGAATGCCTGCAGGGCAGCAGAGATCAAAACACTGAGCAGGCACTATGAGATATTGGCAAAGCCAGTTCTGCAGACGAAACAATCAGCAGTGTCTACACCAATTCTTTGTCAATAATAAAGGGAGGAAAAAGACAAAACTCTCTCATAGGGTGGAAGTTTTTTGTTGCCAAAACTGGGTGCTTTTTGCGATAAAAGTCCCATTGTAGTGCATACGCTCTTGCTGTTTTGTCATCAAAAGGCAGTTTTTGGTGACAAAAACTGCCAGTGTAGACAAGCCCTTAGTGTGGATGCTGTTATAGTGGTCTAAATTATTCATCTTCCTTTATCAGAATAACTATATTGGGATAAAATATGTTACCACTCATACATCTGTACCAAGACTGGGGCGGGGGGTACAACTTTAACAGTGAAGTTAAAGTGGTACAACTTTCTAGTGTAGACATGGTCTCAGACCAGGTCTAGACTAGGAATTTAGATCGACTCAGCCACATCGCTCAGGAGAGAGAGAAAAATCCACATCCAAGTAATGTAGTTAAAGTGATTTAAATTCTGGTGTAGACAGCGGTAGGTCGATGGACGAATTCCTCCATCGACCGAGCTACCACTTCTTGAGGAGTGAAATTAATTACAGTGACCCTTACTGTAGTAAGCGTCTACACTGAAGTGCTACAGCTTTGCAGCTGCAGCATTTCTAGTGAAGAGAGAACCTCATACTCTAGTAAAACTACAAACTCAGAGTAACTGGATATTTCTCTTAAAGTTATCATCAATAAAAGGTCTGGTCTACACTACAAAATTAGGTCATAACCATGTTGCTCAGGGGTGTGAAAAACCCGCACCCTTGAATGGCATAGTTAAGATGATAAATCCATGTCGGATAGCACTAGGCTGATCAAATAATTCTTCCACTGACCTAGCTACTGTCTCTCAGGGAGGCGGATTACCAACGCCAGAAGTCTCCAAACTACGGCGTGGGGGCCGGATCTGGCCCACAGCTTCAATTTTTCTGGCCCCCCAGCTCAGCAGGCACGCCGAGCAGTCAGGTGGAGAAGCCGACGTTGCCCCCGCCCTGCGCAAGCTGCTGCCGGAGACCCCATATGCGGATCGTTGAGCGCCCCCGCGGCACGACTGAAGGAGCAAAGGGGGGAGGGGGGCGGCCGCGGCGCCGCTGGAGGAACGAAGGGGGGAGGGGGGCGGCCGCGGCGCCGCTGGAGGACCGAGGGGGGGAGGGGGGCGGCCGCGGCGCCGCTGGAGGAACGAAGGGGGGGCCTCGGCAGCAGCCAGAGGAGCAAAGGGTTAAATTTTATCTATAGCAGTGAACCAAACAGTCCTAACCAACAATGGGAACCTGGAGCTTCTCTTTTATCAAAGTACAGCCAAACTTTTGAACATGTGTATTTGTATTATACACATTTGTTCGTTTTTAGACAAAAAATGAAATAAAAAATAATGTGAAATTAATTTTAATGTATTGACAAATATTTTGTGTGATTTCACAGTACCTGCATTGATTACACAACTACTTTTATATCTGATTTAGAATTTAATGCAACATTGACACAGTAGTGTTGTTTTTAATGACTTTCCATATATTTGCATATATTTAGCTTTTTCACAGTTGCTTCAGCCCACAAAGCCCCTTCAAAAATCTAATATGGCTGTTGTCTCATAAAATTTGTAGACCCCTGACCTATGCCAACAGCAGAACCCCTCCCATAGGCACGTGCAGTCTCTACACTGAAGCACTAAAGTGGCATAGCTGCACCTGTGTAGCATTTTAAGTATAAAAAAATCAGTTATTTAAATTGATATTAGGCTGGAGAAGTTCACATTTCTCAAGGCTATTGCCTCAGGCTGCCTATAGACTCAGAAGGAAAATAATTCTTTAGCTGCATTTGGAAAATTTTACTAAGGCCTGATCTACATCACAGAGTTAGGTCAACATAAGGCAGTTTCCATTGACCTAATTGTAAGCATCCCCTCCCCGCCTCCTCCCACCTCACCTCCGCCTCCTCCCCTGAACTTGCCCACATTCCTGCTCCTCCACCTACCTCCCTGTGTTTGCTGCCGCAAAACAGCTGTTTCACGGCATACCAAGCTCTGGGAGGGAGAGGGTTGGAGCACAAATGCGGGCACGCTCAGGGGAGGAGGCAGAGAAAAGGCGGAGCCAGTGCGGGAACTTGAGGAAGGAGTCAAACAGGGGCAGAGAATTTGGGAAAAGGGATTGGAATGGTGGGAGAGGGCAGGTGTGAAGTGAGGGCCAGGGGCAGAGCGGGGTCAAGCACCCACTGGCACCAGCAGAACTCGGCACCAATGTCTACACTAAAATGTAGCCCACCATTGTTAATTCACCCACTATGCTGACTTAATAACTTCACTTCTGCAAGAGGTAGAGCACTTAAGTCAACGTAGTTAGGTCAGTGTAAACACTGCATTGCTGCAATCCACTGTTGCTGCCTTTCAGAAGTCTTCCCATAATGCCTTATGCTGACTGTTAAATTGGTGCAAGCCCTCCTGGTGAAGACACACTCTGGCGACACAAGACTCATAGCGCGGGCATGCAAAAGTCATTTCATTACTCACACCTTCTTGTCAACTGTTTGAAATGGGCCATCCTGATTACCACTACAAAAGTGATTTTTTCCTCCTGCTGGTAATAGCATACTTTAATTGATTTGTCTCCTTAGAGTTGGTAAGGAGAGACAAATGTAGATATCTATATCTTCCTACTATATTTTCCACTCCATGCATCTGATGAAGTGTCTAAGTAAATGTGTTAGTCTCTAAAATGACACAAGTACTCCTCAGTTTTTTTGGGGGGGGTGGGTTGTTTTGGTTTGGTTGTGTTTTGGTTTTGGTTTTTTGCTGATACAGATTAACACGATTACCACTCTGAAACCTGTCATTACTGTGGTGGCTGGACACCGCTATAACTTAGATGAACTTAATTTTGTACTATAGACTTGCCCAGACAACTCATAAAGGTAAGTTTAAATCACACAGAAACTAATGGAGCCCAGTATAGCTCCATCAGCGTGTGCAATCCTGGCTAACAGTGTCTGTGTTAGTAATATGTAAAGAAGGCCTGGCTGGCGCTAGCCAAGTTCTGGTACCGGTTAGCTTTTCGGGGGTTTCCCGGTGGCTAGCGCACAGTAAGAAGTAACACGTCAGAGAGGGCCGGACACCCATTGGTGATGCACAGGTTGGAGCACCGAGCCAAACCGTGCCTGGGTAGTAACAGAGCGCGGCCGGAGCTGCCCGGTTGCTAATCTAGGGCTCAGACTGGGACACCACGCCGCGGCGAGCTCCGCCCAGCGCAGCACCCCGCCTAGCTGCGCGGGCGGCGAGCCGAGCCCGCCCGCTTCCCCGCGCCCATTGGCCCCCTCCGCCCACAGCACCAGCCGAGCCCGGGCCGGAAAGAGCTCGCAGAGCGGCCCCCCAGACCTCCCCAGGGTCCAGCCGCCCCGGGCGGTACCTCGGAAGCGGCGCAGCAGGCCGGGCTCGCTAAAGCCGTTGCGGCAGAGAAAGTCGCAGACCTCCTCGGTGCTCCAGTGCCGCGGGTGGGGCCCCTCCGGCTCCATGGCCCCCCAGGCGCAGCCCCGCTTCTCCGGGGTGCAGAACCCATCGAGAGGGCTGACGGGCCGACCACGCTTGGCGACGCCTCCAGCCACTGCAGCCCCTCTCCGGCTCATCCCCACAACCGCCCGCTTCAGCCCGCCTACCCCAGGCGCAGGCGCGCGCGCGCGCGCGCTCACCAGGGCCGACAGGCGGGCCCAGCCTATGGTCGCGATCTCCGCCCAGGGGAGGGGCAAGGGAGGAACACGGCCGGGACCATTCGGCTCCTCCTCGTTCGTCAGCGCAGCGATCGATACCCCTACGTCATAGGCAGTCCGCGCGTCAACTACACCCTCAACCACTGACAGCTTCTGCTCACTCACACCCCCTTCACCTCTCAGTCACCATCACCATACAGTCACCGACATCCCCGTCCTGACCACCCTGCCACATACTCCTCAGTCGCTGACACCCTCTGACACACACACCCCAGTCACTGACACTCCCTGACCACCCTGCCACACACTACTCAGTAGCTGACACCGTCCCAATCACCAACACCCCTCTCCTGACACTCGCCGGACACCTGCCACACACTCCTCAGTCACCAACACCCCATAGTCACCAACGTCCCCCCATCAACACCCTTCAGTCACTAACTCCTTCTGGTCACCCACTCTGACCCCTCCAAGTTTCTCAATGACCAGCGCTCTCTGGTCACTGAGACCCCTACACCTCTCAGTCACTGACACCCACTCACACACACTTCCTCAGTCACAATCACCCCACGGTCACCAACAGTCACTGACAGCCCTTAGTCACCAACACCCCTTGACACCCGCAATCACAGACATCCCCCAGTCATGACATCCCACACACACTCCTCAGTCACTGACACTCCTTGGTCACTGACACCCCCTGGTCACCCACTCCTCAGTCACCATCACCCCCTACACTCCTCAGTCACTGACACCCTGATCACTGACACTCCCCACACCTCTCAGACACAAACACCTCCGTTCATCAGTATTCTCCAAACCCTTCGGTCACTGACTCTCCTCGGTCATTATCATCCCCTGTCACTGACACCCATGGTCACTGATACCCCTGACACCCTGCCTTGCTGACATCTACCCAGTCACTGACACTCCAGCACCACCCAGTCAGCCATCTCCCCCAACGACATCCCATTGTCACTGATATTCCCACCGACACACTCAGGCCCAATCCCAACCCCACAAAATGCAAGGCACCATGCCAACACTGATACCCCAGTTCCCACAGGCACTAATACAATAATGGCAACCCTTGTGGAAGCATCAGGGTATTTCAAAAATATGGCACAAACATGAGATGTTTCTTGTTACCTCCGTTTCTGTAGAAACCAAAGCAGAGTTACACTTATATTGGTTTTATTAAATGCTGTTATTGGATCAAACAGAAAAAGGGATGGAGATTATTCATGCATGCATACATTCATAGAATCATAGAACATCAGGGTTGGAAGGGACTTCAGGAGGTCATCTAGTCCAATCTCCTGCTCCAAGCAGGACCAATCCCCAACTAAATCATCCCAGCCAGGGCTTTGTCAAGTGTGACCTTAAAAACCTCTAAGGAAGAAGATTTCACCACCTCCCTAGGGAACCCATTCCAGTGCTTCACCACCCTCATAGTGAAAACATTTTTCCTAATATCCAACCTAAACCTCACCACTGCAACTTGAGACCATTACTCCTTGTTCTGTCTTCTGGTACCACTGAGAACAGTCTAGATCCATCCTCTTTGGGAACCCCCTTTCAGGCAGCTATCAAATCCCCCTTCAGTCTTCTCTTCCGCAGACTAAATAACCCCAGTTCCCTCAACCTCTCCTCATAAATCGTGCTCCAGCCCCCTAATCATTTTTTTTGCCCTCCACTGGACTCTTTCCAATTTTTCCACATCCTTCTTGTAGTGTGGGCCCCAAAGCTGGACACAGTACTCCAGTTATGGCCTCACCAATGCATTCACATTCATTGTATTCATATCCTCATGCACCCACACAATCATGCAGGTGGAAAGTTACCAGGGACAGCAGAGAAAGCCGAGAAGTCAAAGCAAAGTAGATCTGGTGTGTCCCCGTGCAGTCATGAATCTGGGCTGGCAAGAAGGTCAAGAAGCAGGGGGCTTGTGTGCATGCCCCTCACACTCTCCCTGATCGCATGCTCAAATATTGCAAAGCTTGGAGGTTATACAAACGGTAACTTGAAAGGTTACAAAGCTTGCAAAATTACATTTAAAAGGCTATGCTAACAATGACTAAAAGTTACAATGTTTCCAAAAGGTTATAGAACTTAATCATACTAGCAATGACTGAAAAGTTACAAATCTTACAATCACATTCTACTGGACTGAGTGGAGGCTTTACACAACATTTTCCACCCTTTGGTCACCCAAATTGTGGTGACCATCCAAAGGGGGACAGCGTAACTCTGGTCATCCGTGATAGTGCTTCAATTGGCAGAGCAATTCTGGATTTTCATTACACATAGCATGTTCACAGTAACAAAAATACCTATCAAAATATTGACTGGAGGATTTAACAATGAACATCAAACAGCCATTCTCATGTACTATATTTAGATGAAGATCAGAGCATTTGGTGGGGAAGTAATCATTCAGTAAAGAGATAGCTATAAGCTTGATGTATCACAGGCTTTTGGAAGGAGGTGGCCACTACGGGGATAGGTATGTGATTGACAATTTGGCAGGAAATGGAGGGGTTGGGAGAGGGAGAAGTCTCGTTAGAGTTAAAAAGGGCTGTGAATATGGTTTGTGGCTGTTCCCTGCCTAAAGCAGTATCTCCCCTTTTCCCAAACCCCATACACAATAATGCTAGCAATGAGACAAGTGCTACAAGACAAACATGAGACATGAAGCACAAAACATAAAACATGAAACACAAAACATATGACAACATATGACTTTGTTGTGATGCTGCATCATGGTACATTTCTACTGTTCTTCAGGTGGTACCCACTCCCAGTGCATCAGTTTGGATGATGAATTCATGACAAAAGTCAGGGCTGAAGAGTACTAGCTCACTACATAGCCGTTCTTTGATGATTCGGAAGGCCCTGTCACATTTGGCAGACCAGCACACTCGGTGGGGACTGTCTTTAGTCAGGAGTTCCTTCAGAGGGGCAGTAATGGTTGCAAAGTAGCGTACAAACCAGCGGTAATAGCCAGCTAACCCCAGGAATTGCTGCACCTGTCTGTGGTCGGTGCCTGAAATTCCTGGAGTGCTTGGACTTTCCTGATGAGGGAGCATACCTGTCCCCACTCAAGGTGTACCCCAGGTAAGTGGTTTCCTTCCACCCAATTCAACAATTTTTTGGATTGGCTGTAAGCCCGGCTGCATGGAGGTCCTTGAGGACAGCTGCTACTTGGCTGAGATGTTCCTCCCAGTTGCTGCCATAGATGACCACATCATCCATGTAGGCTGCGGTGTACTTGCTGTGGGGTTGCAAAATCCGATCCATTAAGTGCTGGAAGGTTGCCGGGGCACCATGAAGGCCGAAAAGCATCCGCGTGAAATGATAGAGCCCTGAAGGTGTGGCAAATGCTGTCTTCTCCTTGGACATGGGGTACAAGGGGATCTGCCAGTACCGCTTTGTGAGGTCCAGTGTGGTGATATAGCAGGCCTCTTCCAGCCGGTCAAGAAACTCGTCAATGCGAGGCATCAGATAGGCATCAAACTTTGAAATGGCATTCACTCTCCGGAAGTCAATGCAAAATCACCGGCTCCCATCTGGCTTTGGGACAAGGACAACAGGACTCCGCCACTCACTCTGGGAGTGTTGGATCACTCCCAGCTCCAACACTGCCTAGACTTCCTTTTCTACGGCCTCCTTCATTCGCCAAGGCAATGGCCGGGTTGCCTCTCGGACCACCACCCTGGGTTCGGTCTGGATCATGTGGTAGGTGAGGGTGGTCCACCCAGGTTTTGTGATGAACGTCTCGGGGAAGGCCCTCACTAAGCAGAGAGCCTGTTCTTGCTGCTTGGCTGTGAGCATTACTGCCAACTGGGGCTTACCCCGTCTGACTCCTTGGGAGGTTGTGGCCCTAAGTCCGGCTCGGGGAGGTTATGGGGCAATCAGTAGGCCCTCTCACTCCTGCCAGGATTTTAAGAGCTTGACATGATAGATTTTCTTTTCTTTACGGCGACCCGGCTGCCGGATTTCATAGGTGACTGGTCCTACCCAGCAGAGGACCTCATCCGTGCCCTGCCAGTGGGCTAAGAGTTTTGACTCCTCAGACTGGAGCAGTAGGAGTACTCAATCCCCTGGTGCAAATGATCGGGCCTGGGCGCCCCGATTATAGTACTGCTCCTTGGCCCTTTGGACTGTGTTTAAGTCCTGTCTTGCGAGCTCGCCCACCCGTGCCAGCCACCCCTGCAGCTGTAATACCTAGTGTAGGAGACTCGGCGTTGCGGCCTAGGCACACACCTGGTGGAACAGTTTAGAAGTGAAGTTGGTCCCTTGATCAGTGAGGAAGGCCCACCTGGGTGAAGACTTTCACAAGTTCAGCACAGACGGTGAGAGACGTAATACTTCTCAAGGGGATGGCCTCAGGGAAGTGAGTGGCATAGTCGATCAGGACAAGGATGTACTGGTGCCCCCAATACTTTTTGAAAAGGGCCCCACCAGGTCCATTGCTACCCGCTCAAACCGTACATCAATGACTGGTAAAGGGATGCAGCTGGTGCTGCATGCTGGCATTCTGGACATGACATACAGTAGTCCTTTACTTCACGGTAGACGCCAGGCCAGAAGAACCTGGCCAGAACCCTGACTGTAGTTTTCTCTAGCCCTAAGTGGCCTGCCACTGGGATGTCATGTGCAAGCTTCAGGACAGCCTGACAATGGATTCGGGAACTACAAGTTGGGTCCAGACCTCTTGGGTTTGGATCAATACGGTAGAGGTGATCGTGATTTAGTTCAAACCTAGGCCACTGGGTGGTGTGCTGGGCTGCCACCACCTCACCATCCAGCCGAGCCAGCTGCTCATAGGCAAAGCGGAGCATAGGGTCTTCTCTTTGTTCTCAGCTAAAGTCCACAAGGTCAGGGGGAGGCCTCATCAACTCTGGGCCATCCCATTCAGGTGTGGGAACTGGGGTAATCCCATGTCTGGACCCCGCTTCGGGGACGGTCACTGCCTCAGGTGGAGCCCCCTCAAATGTCTCTTCTGGGGGTAGAGACTGGAGCATCTCAATGAAGTCCAGCCAGTCGCGGCCCAGAATAATTGGGCAGGCAAGGGATGATGCCATGGCCACGTTCATTTAGCTCTGTTCACCATGATAGCAACCTGCACAATGGGGTACGGTTTCACATCTCCATGTATTCATTAAATCCATACCTCCCCAGTAGTCCGCTCGGTGTTCAGGAGAAGCATCTGGAGGACAAGGGTCTGCACACAGCCTGAATCAATTAGACCCACAATATGTTTCCTGGCGATTTCCATGGGGGCCGTCAATTTGGCTGCCGAGGGAAGACGGGCCCGCCACTCCCCAGGATACACCTGGCCGAAGTTGCAATCCATCACGATACAGTGCCTTTGCAGATGACTGTGCTCGCTGCACTAGAAGCAAGGTCCTATCTCTGGGTGCCCCAGCCATGCAGGTATATCGATTGGGCCACAGGGTTGGCTGGAAACTGGTGGCCAGGTCATGAGTCCCAAGGAGGTGCATTGAGGAGGCTCCTGGTGTCAGGGAGAGTCAGTCCGGCAGCCATCTGGTCGGCAGGTACGGGGTGGTGCATCGGCCTTGGGCGGGAAACCGCCCGCCCACAAGCTTCTGTGGGCCAGGGCCGGAGCTTGGCAGGTGGGCGGCCGGTCCAGTTGGGGCCTTTGCTTCTAGAAAGTTCTCCATAAGTGTGACAGCAGCATTCAGGGTCTGTTGCCGGTGCTGCAACACCCACGCTCTCACCTGGGTCAGGAGGATATGTACAAATTGTTTGAGGATTACTTGTTCAGTCACCTCAGTGGCTGTCCGATGCTCAGGTTGTAGCCATGGGAAACCAGCGTCCTTTAATTCCTGGGCTACGACCCATGGTCGGGTGCCCGGTGGGTATGCCTTTTTCTGAAACCATCGCCAAAATGTCTCCGGGGTGATATCAAAGGCATCCAAGATTGCTGCCTTTACTCGAGCATAGATGCGGGCCTTATCATCCGGGAGTCCCCAATAAGCCTTCTGAGTGGGCCCCATCAGATGAGGGCGAGGAGGGTCACCCATTGGTCAGGCGCCCAGCTGGCCATTGAGGCAACCCACTTGAAGGTCACGAGATAGGCCTCCAGGTCATCATCAGGCCCCAGCTTGGCCAGACGGATCAGTGGTGAAGGGGGGTTGGGGCAGTTACCCTCTCCGATTGAGCCCCTCCCCCCACAAGGCTGGCCAGAGGGCTGCAAGTTGCTGGAAGCATTGGGTCTGTTGTTCCGGTGCTGGACCCCCCAAGGTTTGAAGCAACTGCTGCTGTTGGGTGCACAGCTGCTGTAGGAGCTGCTGCTGTTGCTGGCTGTTGGCGAAGAACTTGATAAGCCTCTCCATATCCATTTTTGGATTAGGGGCATTTCAATGGCCTTCCCGCACTAATCCCTTAATGCAGGGACAGGAATCCACGTGCCTGCATTCTCCACCAATTGTACAAGGGTCAGTAAGTCCACTGAGTCGCTGGGGAGGTGGGGAGCTACTGCCTCTCTGAAAGGCCTTGGTCACACCTTCCAGTCAGCGGGGATTAGGTTTGGGATGTGTGCCGTCAAGAGTCCGTGGCGCGCCCCTCAGGCAGGGGAGCACTTGCAAGAGTCCGTGGTGCATCTCACAGGCGGGGCAGGCACCAGCAGGAGTCTGAGTGTTCTGCTGCTGGCAGCTCCGGTTCCCCCTCAGGGTCCACTTCAGCCAGGCAGGGGCCACTGCTCAGCTCTGGCATCCCTCGGTGTTCTCCACAGCTGGCAGATCTGGTAATCCCAGTCCTTCCTCTAGAGTCCAGACTAGGATTCACTTGGTCCAGGGCCAACCCTGGCTCAGCAGCAGGGTGTGGCAAGAGGAACCAGCAGTCTGTGTCTGTCTTCCTTCCTGGTGCTGCCCTGACTGAGCTGGGGCCCTGCCCTTTGTACGTCCTGTTCCACCTCCTCCACTTCCTGGGGGTGGAGCAAGCTTGGTCTGACCCTGCCCACTCAGGCTAAGAGAATGGTTCTTTCCCCTCTGGCGCAGAGGGAGGCCACCCAGGCTCCCTACAGAGGAACATGAGGTCGGGATGGTTCCCCCTACATGCTTGAGGTGTCCCAGAAGGACCCACTTCCCATGGGGGCTTCAGTCAGTTTGGAACACTGTATTACTTCACTTATTACAAATAGTAAATGGCCTTTCCCACCTTGCTTGGCAGGGTTTAGTGTTCCATTTCATTTACATTACCGGAACACCCACCTATAGGGTAACCCTCAGGTACTCCATCTGTGGTTGTATTAATTATGTCTTTTCCAGGGACACCTTCACACCATGCTGTTGAATCAACTCCAGTACTCGTTCAGTCCTCCCTCGGGCATCCGCATCATCCATTCCTATTGTCAGATATTGTCCACATATTAGACCACCCCTTATCCCCTAGAGGGAGCTGCTCCAACATTTGGGCACTACCTTATGTGCACTAGCGGGGGTGCTATGAAATCCCTGGGGTACACAGGTAAAGCAATACTGTACCCCATCCATGTGGAATGCAAATTGGTCCTATGATCCTTGCTCGAGTGGGATAGCAAAGAAACAGAAAAATCCAATACAGAAAATCTTTTGGCTTCCCTTGGTATGTCTTGCAACACCTGGGTCATGTCTATCAGTGACCACTGGGGGTTCATCGCATTAATTCTCCAAAAGTCAACAGTCAGTATCCATGAGACACCATCAGCTTTCCTCACAGGCCATATGGGGGAGTTAAAGGGAACAGTCTTTCTTTTCGCTCTTCCAGCTCTTTGCTCTCTGCTACAGCCCAGTGTGCCATAGTGAGGCTAGGATATTGTTTCTGTGGGCGGTCCTTCTATTTTCACTGCTTCCTTATTCCATTTATTGCAGTCCAACTTGTGGGCCGTCCGTGCCAGGGGAAAATGCTTCCTTCATTCCTCCTTGCTATCCCTGGTCACTGCCGCCACTCCCAAAATACTATGTGTCAGCAATCACCTATCTCCCTTCCTTACTTCAGGGGTCCAGTCTTTCTTTGGGGTCCTCCATAAACCTTTCTTAGCACATTCAACTACTATTCCTCCCTCCCACAAGCAACCTTTGCCCAAAATTTGTCAGATGTCTTAAGCAGCTCATGTGCATCCAGGTCCATCCCTGGGTGCTTTCCTTTCCCACTGGACTTGGGGAATTGGGGCTCCGCTAATCTGTAGTTGCTTTCTTAGCCCAGTATTGCCCCCTGGCTCCAGGAGCTTCAACTCAAGCTGAATACAGTGGAGTGCTAGGAAGTCTGTGGGTTCCCATCTGATTGGCCCATGGATTTCTCATGGCCCTTTAAGGCCGTCCACAATGGTGTGCGCAGCTGAGTGCTGTCTGATCGGTGGTGCCTGTGTCAAGGTGCTGGAGCTTTGGCCACAGTGATGGGGGCAGAAGCCTGAGCTCTGGGCTACTCAACCATTCTAGAGGCCTAGTGCACCACGTCCTTAAGGTGTGATATGCTTAGAACAGTGGTTTCCAACTTGTTTCGGCCCACGGATCACCAGGCCAATCAGAACAATTTAATGGACCACTTCCTTTTTTATTTATTTATTTTTGTTGAGACATGATTAAAAAGAGCAGACACTTTTTAGTTTGAAATTTATGTATTTGTTACTAGATGTTTGGATTCTCTTCTCACTGACAAGCTTTTCAGTGTTTGGAGTGGTACTTCATAATGCACAATGACTATTGCTTTCGACTGCGAGCCGATTCCTGTTTGGACATAATGTGCAAGAAACACGAAAATCCCATCTCACACATATAAGTTGATGCAAATGGCAAAAGAAATCTGACTGCGTGTGCTGACACATTTGGGTAACTCTCGGTCATGCTGGCCCAAAATTTCTCTATGGTAGCCTGCTGGTACACGTCTTGAGTCGCAAAAATCATTTTTCAGATACAAAAATTTCTCCTGCAGATAGTCTGGAACACTATTAACATCTGTTGTAAATGGATTCCTGATTAAAGATAATCCATCCTCTGCCCTGTCCACCTCTGGAAAGTATCATTGGAATTCATCTCGTAGCTTCCATAAATGATCAAGAATTTGTATCCGAATGGCTTCCATATATGGAAATTGAACCAAATTATTGCCTTCGACTCTTACGAGCCACAGGTCCAATTTGTCAAGAAAAGCCTTGATGATGCTTTGGTAAGAGAACAGATTTGCACCTTTCCCTTGCAGCTGAATATTCAGTTTGTTCAAGATTACAAAAATATCAACAAGATACGCAAATTCTAAATTTGAGTGTGTGATGGTACTGTTCCTGGTGGGACCCAACTGAGAGTGCCAAGTCAGGACAAACTGCGTCCAATAGGGCAATTAGAGCCCAAAGCTGAGGTTTCTCCACCTCTAAGGCAAACCAAACCAGACAAACAGAAAAGACTTTGGTTTCAGCCCACTGGCTAGCTACAAGTCACACAAGCAATTCCCTTAGACACTCCAGTTTCCCAGTATCACCACCAGCAGCCACTCGTTCTGGGGATAAATGGTTAAGAAAACCAATAACCCAATAAAAGAAAATGGTTCTCCCAATTCCAAACAATTAGGCCCCAGACCCAGGTCAATATACAAATTAGATCTTACCCACAAATCATGCTGTTAGCCAAGTAATCTGCATCACACAGACAGGATCAAGTACACCAGCTTTCAGATCTTTAACTGGTACTGATTCCCAGGCTGGATGCTATGTTAAAGAGCTCTCATCCATTTTCATTAACAAGCTAGACTCAAAGTTCTGTTGTCTTTCCTTTACCAACCTCTGCTTCCACATGGAATCAGATGTTAAGTTCCCCAGGAGACTACAAGTTACATTCAAAGTGTCTAGAGATGAGAGTATACCTGCCATCCTCTGCATTTGGGAGAGACTAAGGGGGAACTGCCCGTGGGGACTGCCACCTGCGTCTACACTGCAATTGCCATATTGCACCCGATACAGTGGATGTCCTTCTCAACAGCTTCGTAACCTCCTTTGTGTATAACCCCAATCTTCTATCACCATCAGAAACTGAATCGCCCATTCCAAGAATGTGCTCACCTAACCCCTGAACCAGAGAAGTTATCTCCACAGAGGCAAGGCTATTTCCTGCATAGCTACACTTGTTACCAGTCCAGGGCTCCCTCCTTGGGCCGGAGGGCTGCACTGGAAAGCGGGACAACCATGGCACAGCTGCCACGGGAGCTGGCCAAGCTCCTTGCCGATCTGGTGGCCATCCTGTATCAGGGTCATACTATATGTCCGTGTCCCAGTCTCTGGGGTTGTATCGAAGCAGCATGTTTGTCCTCAAGCCTTGGGGGGTCCTGTTACGCTCCCGCCCATATGGGTCCCCTGTGCTAACACCAATCCCCGCAAACACTCCACCTGTACTGCCAATTCCTTAGAGTGTTCCCTCCCTTCCTCAGTCTATTCAGCTATCTCCATCACCTTGACAGCGTAGATTGCTACCTGTTGACAACTTGCTCCTGCTGCTTGCACTTGTGCTTTCCACATATCCCTTTCCTCCCTTACTCGCGCCAACTCCTGTTTCATTTGCACAATTTCAGAATTATAATCAGCTTTAGCAGTTTGCTAAGCACAAATTTTCCAAAACAACCATGCCACCACCTTTGATTCTGAATGATAAACTTCTCGATATTTCTGGTACGTTTTAATGTTATTGACATGAACTGGGACCGTATAAATCATTACTGCAACCAAGGTCCTGTGGTGGCCCCAAATCTTATATAAAGGAGGTCACATAAGGTGTTTAATACCAGGTTATGGTTTGCTGATTATGATTATGCTATTTCAGGAGTTGGCAAACTTTCAGAAGTGGTGTGCTGAGAATTTATTTAGTCACTTTAATGTAAGATATTGCATGCCAGTAATACATTTTAATGTTTTTAGAAGGTCTCTCTCTCTCTAAATATATATATGATATAACTAAACTATTGTCATATGTAAAATAAGGTTTTCAAAATGTTTAAGATTCATTTAAAATTAAATTAAAATGTTGATCTTATGCCGCTGGCCCGCTCAGCCTTCTGCTGATCTGGGGTTCCGCTCATCTAGGCCAGCACTGGGCTGAGTGCCGCTTGTGGCCGGGAACCTGGCTGGCAGTCAGAATCCCAAACCGGCTGCAGACTGTGCAGGGCCAGTGGCTGTGACCCCGGGCTGAGCGGCTCAGCCTGCTTCCGCTCAGCCCGCTGCCGCTCTGAGGTTCCATCCGCCGGCTCCTGCCAGCCGGGATCCCAGCTGCTGGACCCACTCACCCCGTTGCTGGTCCGGGGTACCGGCCCTACCCACATGGACTGAGTACCTGCCTTCTCTCTGGTTCAAGCCCATTCTCTTCTTCTCTCTCGCTGCACTGAGCACAGGGCTGCGGGGGGTGAAGGAGCAGACTGCATGTTGGGGTGCAGGGTCTGGGTACAGGCTAGAATGAGGCTCACTCAGCTGCACATTTACAAACATGTGATAAGCCATCATGTGCCAGCAATGCCCCTCTGCCACGTACATTGGTCAAATCGGAGAGTGTCTACGCAAAAGAATAAATGGACACAAATCTGATATCGGGAATCGCAACATTCAAAAACTAGGAGAACACTTCAATCTGCCTGGTAACTCTATAACAGACCTGAAGGTGACAATTTTAAAACAATCCAACAAGAAGCTGCTGAATTGGAATTAATTTGCAAATTGGACACTATCAACTATGGGTTAAACAGAGACTGGGTATGGCTGGGTCATTACACTAATTTTAATCTATTTCCCAATGATAAGTATCCTCACATGTTCTTGTCAATTATCTGATTATGGACCATCTTGATGATCACTACAAAAGGTTTTTTTCTGCTGCTGATAATAGCCCATCTAATAGCCTCTTAGAATTGGTGTGGCAACTTCCACCTTTACATATTTTCTGTATGTGTCTAATATATCTTACCTACTGTGTGTTCCATTCTGTGAATCCGATGAAGTGGGCTATAGCTTATGAAAGCTTATGCTGAAATAAATTTGTTAGTCTCTAAAGTGCCACAAGTACTCCTGTTCTTTTTATGGCTCTAGACTAACACGGCTTCTACTCTGAAACAATTGGCTCTAAGCTGGCTGTATCTCAACTTAATACTACGCTTTTGGGTGATACCGTGGACTAGTTGGGGGTCAGGTCTGCCTAACCTGCTTGATGGTCCATTAAGAACCATCAGCTATAAACTGAGCCATTGAGAAAAGGCAGACTCATCTTGTGCCTCAGGAAGGTATGAAGGGATTTGCCCATGTTACTCCAAACTCCATTTTCCTGTAATTTTGCAGAGTAAGAACAATGAGTCGATCTTACACTTGGGAAAGACTATAAAAGGTCGTTGATGTATTAATGTCCATCTTGTCTTCAATCCTGCTTCATATCTCTGGACAGACTTTGCAACAAACTGAAGCTCTGAACAAAGGACGGAATGACCCATCCCAGCTGTGGATGTACTTCAGAAACTTGATTTGAACCTGCAGTTTATTCTATCACTGCTACAAGCCTGAACCAAGAACTTTGCCATTATTGTATGTAATTTATTCCATTTAACCAATACTAGCTCTCAATCTATATATTTTTTCCTTCTATGAATAAACCGTTAGCTTTAGATTCTAAAGGATTGGGAACAGCGTGATTTGCGGGTAAGATCTGATTTGTATATTGATCTCGGTCTGGGGCTTAGTCCTCTGGGATCGGGAGAACCTTTTTTTCTTTTACTGTGCTAGTGGTTTTCATAAACAGTTGTCACCATAACGAGTGGCACTGGTGGTGATACTAGGAAACTGGAGTGTCTAAAAGAATTGCCTGTGTGACTTAATAAGTGGAGTAAAACTGAAGTATTCTCTGACTGGTTTAATTTGCCTTAAAGGTGGAAAAGCCCCACCCTTGGGCTGTAACTGCCCTGCTTTAAGCAATGTGTCCTGAACTGACCCTCACAGTTGGGTCCTGCCAGAACCAGCATCATTACAGATGTATTTTCTACTTCCACCATGGTGTTTCCTGATGAAACCGCCCCTGGAACCCATGGGTCAACAGCCTTGCAATGTAGTCAGAGGAGGAGGGAAAATGTTGCCAGTTCCACTCAGTTGTAGATTCAGGGGACCTCTTTCCCTTGCTAAATAGCGGCATTATGCTCCAAATCAGGAAGGAGGCGCACTTGTACTTGGAATCCTAGATTACCTACACTTGCTCTCTACTCCATGTCATCCATTTCCTCCAGAGAACCTCAAAGGAAGAGCAGGCACTACACACTTTCTCCATTCCATGTCGCCCTTTTCTACTAGTATGCCTTATGAGTGGTTGACCGCATTCTCCACCACTAATATTACCTCGATTTCCCTAGAAAGGCATCTCAGGGCTACACTTCTGTTGGTTTTATTAAATGCCACTATTGGATCAAAGAGAAAAGGGATGGAGTTTATTCATTTATGCACACATTCATCCCATTTATACTCTCATGGATCCACAAACTCACGAAGGTGGAAATTTACCAGATACAGCAGAGGAAGCCGAAAGCAGAAGCAGATTATAACTGAGGTAGCCACCTGCAGTCATGGATCCCGGCTGCTGAGCACATCAAGAAGCTGGGGAGTGGGGGGGGGTGCGTTGCTTGTGTGCCTTATTTGTTTTACTGGAACTGGGTGGCTCCTGTCACGTTCACGGAGTTTTTCTGTCTTTGTTAGTCACTGACAAGTATTCCCAGGCCTCGTTCTTTTTCCGCATACCAGCTTCTTTTCTTTACAGTGTCCTGTGATTGCCTTCACAGGACAGATTCGATCAGAATTACCTGGCTCCTGTCTCTGGCTCTTGGTCTCCTTGCAGTTCCTCTTCGCAGGGTCCCACAAACACTCACTTGTTCACACTCCCTTATCGCTGCCACACCCTCCCTTGTTCACAGTCTCCCTGATCCCGTGACAGAATACTGCAAAGGTCTAGTTGGAGGTTAGAAAAGTGGTAATTTCAAAGATTACAGAACACACAAAAGTTACAATATTTAAAGGGCTATGCTAACAATGATTAAACGTTACCAAAAGGTTACAGAACGCACTGATCATACTAACGACTGAAAAGTTACAAATCTTACAATCACATTCTACTGGATTGATCAGAGGTTTTTACACAACATTCCTAGTCTTATAATCGAGACTCTTGGGATAAGTCCTTTTTCCTTCCGTTCTTCCTAGGAGTTTTTTTCCTCTCTGGCTCTGAGTGCTTCAGGGAAGCATGGCTTCAGGCTCTGGGCCAGGCAGTCACTGCAACTTCTGTTCAGGTACCATGCAGTCAGAGTCTGAATTTGCTGGTCTCTGTCTGCTCTAGTGCTTTGGAGCTCCACAGGTTGGAGCTGTTAGAAGACCTTTGCAATGGAGGAAGGCAGCACCTGGAGGAGGCATCACTTTAACCAGCAGGGATGTCATTTCAGTGGGGGGGGGGCAACTTTCTGCAGAGCATCGAGGCCATATTTAAGTGGAATTGTGACCCCCCCATGTGCCAGGTCAAGTGGTCAAAGTGCCAGAACATTTCTCCCTTTTGGATTTCTGATTGTCGCCTGTGTTTCCATGTCGCTCACTTTTCCTTAACCATCTGGACATTCGTGACAGCTTTCATAGCTTATCTTTTCCTGATTCCTGCATTCCTCATACACACAGATACAAACAGCAGAATACATTGTAAAGCAAGCCTTGCTAAATCTTATAACTAAAACAATTCCCTAATCTATTTATCATAGACACAATACAAAATCCTAGCTCTTACTTACTAAACTCTAATACAAATATACAATCCACCCTACACATGCATGTCATCATAGAAGCTTCATGTATGGGGCTGTGACCCTGAGCAACCGTTTTCCTCTTTTGTTTTTTGGTAGTGTAACCCTTCTGCCCATCAGAGTTGGCAGCAACAAGGGCCGGGTTC
>ML677360.1:3866943-3909305 GCA_007922305.1 Dermatemys mawii | reverse complement strand
ATTAGCCCCAGACTTATTTTGCAAGGCTCACTGCAATTCCCATAGTTCACCACCAGATGTCAGAATATATCTCATTCCTGACACTGCTTACAGTAGGCTTGCCTGAGCTCCTCTATTTTTCACATGGCTCTGCTGTGTGTCCCTGGAATAACCTCAGTCTATCATGCCTCAGGAGATTTTGTCATATATGTTGCCATTTCGTTTTTTGGCCAACATTCTGCCTGACAAGATCCTTCTGCCCATACTGCACTCAGATCCAGCACCACCCAATCGGCCACTGCTGGAGCTCTTTTGTGATTCTGGGACTGCATAGTCCCCTGTGCTGATGAGCTGCAAGGTCTCCTATGCTGATGAGGTCTGCATGGTAATCGGTGCTGATGAACACGCCACCTTGGCCAAACAGGAAATGAAAAATCAAAAGATCTGGGGGCTTTTCTTGTGTACCTGGCTAGTGCATCTGAATTGAAAGTGCTGTCCAGAGCAGTCACAATGGAACATACTGGGATATCTACCAGAGGCAAAAAAAATCAATGTGCATCCACAATATCCCAAATTTGAACCAGCGAGGTCAATTTTATGGCCACTCTTCTTGCCAGTGAGGAGTACAGAAATTGATTTTAAGAGCTGTTTAAGTCGACAAAACGGGTTTTGTTATGTGGACAGATTGAGTTTTAATTAGCTCTAATGTGGCTAAATTCGACCTAATCGCATACTGTCTAGTCTTCACTAGGAGGCGGGGATCAACTGCAGATACGCAACTTCAGCTATGTGAATCACGTAGCTGAAGTCAGCATATCTGCAGCCGACTTACCTGCCGTCCTCACGGCGGCAGCAGTCGGCGGCGCGCTCCCCTGTCAACTCCAGCTTACGCCACTGGTCAAGCTGGAGTTACGGGGCTGGTCCTCACTTGGGCGGAGGATCGACTGTAGATACGCAATTTCAGCTACGTTAATAACGTATTAATAACATATTAATAACATTAATAACGTAGCTGAAATCGGCGTATCTACAGCCAACTTACCTGCCGTAATAAATCTAGGCTACATGATTCTTTGAGGCTTGTATGAAAGGAGTTAAAGATGACAGAATAGCATACCTAATCCCTCTACTTCAGACTGCGGCTCTAATGCTGTCACACGGGTCCTCTCTTCCATCTGGTTAGCATGTACCACAAGTGGCAAGAGCCATATTGCGCACACTCGAAGAAATACACGCTTTACTAGTTGTGCCCAGCACAGTTGGTAAAATGTTGCCCGCTCATGTTAGTGGGAGTTTTTGCCGTTGACTTCATTGGGTGCCAATGAAGATTAACATCGTTGTGTAATCTGTCGGTTTTACAATGTCACTTTCATTCGCTCTCTCTTTTTGGATTCTGGACTGACTCTGAATTCCAAAGGATGACATGCTTTCTTGTAAGCAGAGCAGGCAGACAAAGTTATTGGTGAGAGTCTTAGTAGCCATGGGGGTGGTATAACGTTTTTCTCTTGCAGCCCCTTCCCTTACAAAGGGAAATTAGTGCAATCCTGAAAAGGACTGCTCTGACACCTGGGCTGTTGTTGAACTTCTCTGCGGCCCTTGGGTCAGGGATTGGCAGCCCATATCCCCAGGTTCCATCCTTCGTGCAGCCTTGTAGCTATGATTGCCAGTAATCATCTTCACCTGTTGCTTTGCCACTTCCCCATCTCCATAGTACTTTTGAAAAGAGACGTGCAGGAATGATGTAGGCATGAGGTTGATTAAAATAGGAGCTTCATTCCACTGGAACAATCCCATTCCCACAGCTGCTGAAGGTTGGCCCAGTGGCACAAAGGCTGTTGCAACTGGAGGCTTCCTTAGCTGCATTGGATAGCCATGACTTCTGTACTTCCCCGTTATGCCCTTGGCTTTCCACAATATGCTGCTGCACTAGTTTTCAAGCCATTGGATCAATATATGCTTGCTTCCACCCTGGCTACCAGACCAATCTTCGTTTACTTAGGGGTGACCAATCCCTAAATCACCATCAGTTTCCACACTTTTGGTTACCCTCATCCAATTACTTAAAAAGGTACAACCATATGTTTATTGTGACACTTCCCAACGCAGCCCCAAGGAGTAGGGGGCAGTCCAGTGCAGAGGTACAAAGGCAGAGCTCCTCAGGTTTAGCGCCAGGGATACTCCCCTCTCCCAGAGGCCGTCCCATAGGATCCTGCCGATCCCATAACCAAAGTTCATTTCTTTTGTCTATCATCATGGCCTCATTTATGTCACGCCAAATGCCCTCCTCCGCACCCATTTCCAAGACACACCCAGGTGTCAGCATGTCACAGCTACAGCTGGCTCACCTTTCAGCAATATGCTGTCCTTCACTAGCGCTCAGCGTTTCCATTCCAGCTCCCAATCTGCCTGCATTTTTCTCCACAGTCAATTCCCAAGTTGATTCGCCAGCCTTCTTCTCCTCCTCTTCCTTTCATGCAGCCTCTTGCTTCAGCTTAGTCCCCACTGACCTCAGGATGTTGCTTCATTTTCTTGTCCTTTGGAGCCCTTTGGTACCCAATATTATGGTAATGCATTAAGATAAGTTTTGTTAGGAGCATCACAGATGGGAGACACAAAGACTGGTTATAGACAAGCAAAATAAACTAGTGAAATATCTCAAAGTCTGTACTGAGGTCAGAAATAGCAAGCAAGAAGGGACGGGCCAGAGATGTCCAAAATTAAGAGTTCCAGGAGGTACATTTAACTGGTGGAAATAATAATGAAGATATGATTTCTATAGTTCATGGTACTTTTTGCGACTGGCTAAAAGGTGTTTTTTTTCCCCTTTCTCAGGCCAATTAGGAAATATACAATTAATGTTCATTGCTCCTTTTTATACTCTGCGGACTGTGTGTTTATAGCCATTGCAGAAGTTTCTGAGATTTCCTTCAGTTCTTATTCTGCCTTTAGCAAAAAACAGCAACAATAAAGCAACAAAGAAATTCCTGAAAGCAGAATCACTTCAGCTCACTTGGCAGACTTCTGCCAGTTCTCGGAATAGGCCATGCACAAATACCTTGATTGTTTTGTCTAAAGTGCCCATTATCTCATCTTTGGTTTTGGTTCTGCTTTAATCATGGTGCAGACAGTCCAACTCACAGAGAGCATGAAGCAGATGCTAGACACTTGATCCATTATATTCTATAAACCTCAAGACAAGCTTGGAGTCACTCTGATTTGCAAAACATGTATTATCTCCTTTACAAGTTTATTTATGCTACTTCCAACTGCAGCTTTTAAAGCTCAAGAAAGAGAATATCTTTTTGTGTACTGACAATGAAATAACACGTAATCAAACCTATCAGTTGTGGCATATGGTTTCCCTCCCACTCTCTTTCCACAGTTGCTGAAGGACTTGTATACATAGGAAAATTATTCTGGATTAAGCGTGCAGGGTGAGATTTAAAGTGCCCTAGCTAGTACAGTTTAGCTCCCCAAGTGGACACTTATTCCAGAATAGCTTGTGACGGGTTGGAGCACAGGAACCCCCCTTGAGGGTGCTAAATGATGTGCAGGACTACTTCTGCCACTGCTTCCTTGTCCGTAACCAACTTGGGACTCCAAAATCCTGTCTGGTTTGAGTCAAACTCGCTAGCCTGCTCCAAACCCAGACCCAGCTCTGAACCACGTCACCTGATAGCTGTAGGCTTCCTTTGAAACACGTTAAGAAGTGTTCCTGCCTTTAACCACTCAGATGCTCAATGCTCAAAGGAGTTCAAATACTAAATAATTCCATTTTACCCCGTATAAAGCTTATACAAGGTAAACACACAGATTGTTCACAGTCTAGAACACTGATAGAGAGATTGCACAGGTACTAATACGCCTCCCCAGGTACTAATATGCACTCTAGGATAACTAATAATGAAAAAGTGATTTTATTAAATACAGAAAGTAGGATTTAAGTGGTTCCAAGTAGTAACATTCACAACATAGTGAATTAGCAAACACAGTAAAATAAAACATGCAAATCTATCTCTAATACAGAAATAAAACTGAATACAGATAACATCCTCACCCTGAGCTGTTACAGTGATCTTCTTTTTACAGACTAAACTCTTTCTAGTCTGGGTCCAGCTATGATTCAAACACCCCTGTAGTCACTGTCCTCTTTTCCAATTTATTTCAGGTATCATTGCGGGTGGAGAGGCTAATCCCTGAGCCAGCTAAAGACAAAATGGAGAAGGGGGTCTCCCAAAGGTTTAAATAGACTTTTTTTGTGGGTGGATACCCTTCCTTCCCCCGTGTAGAAACAGTCACAAAACAGAGATTTGGAATAACATAGGCAAGTCAAATATGCATGAGTCAGGACTTGCAGGTAGCAGCCATTGCCCACAAGCTACCTTGAAAATTTTATGAGGCTTGGAGCGTCCCAAGCTCTTTTGTCTGTTAAATATTTCTTGACTGAGCACTTAACTTGCATGTTCCTTTCTCAGTAAGCTGACCAAATGTTTGATGCAAGTACACAGCCAATATTCATAGCTTCAAACACACAAATGGTACATGCATACAAATAGAAGGAACAGATTCACTACATCATAACCTTTACAAAGATATTTTACATGATATATGTAGCATAAAACATATTCCAGTTATATCACATATACATTTAAAAGTAATGGAAGGAAAGAGTGGATGGAAACCTGGGAGACAGTGACCAGGAGATGGTCAAGTTCATATCCTGACAAAGTGAAGAAAGGAGAGCAGCAGCATACAGACCCTGGACTTAAGAATAGCAGACTTTGACTATGTAAGGGACCTGATGGGCAGTATCCCCCTGGGAGAATAACATGAAGGGGAAACGACACAGAGTCCCGAGGCACCTTAAAGACTAACTAAAGTATTGAAGGATAAGCACTCATGGCTTAGCACCCACTTCGTCAGAGGCATAATAAATCCTTATCGAGATTGCAGGAATAAACCATCCTGATGTGTAGAAAAATAATAAATATGGCAGGCAACCAGCTTGGCTCTAAACAGAGAAAAGCTTGCTGATCTCAAATGCAAAAAAGCAGCTTACAAGAAGTGTACGATAGGACAAATGACCAGGAAGAAATATGCTAATATTGCTCAGGCATGTAGGAGTAAAATCTGGAACGCCACATCACCCGTCAAGTTGCATCTAGCAAGGGATGTTGTGTAACAAGAAGGGTTTTTAGGTATCTTAGCAACGAGAACAAAGTGTGGGGCCCTTACTGAATAAGGAAAGGAATCTAGTGACAGAGGATGTGGAAAAAGCCAATGTACTCAATGCTTTTTTTTGCCTGGCTTCATAAACAAGGTCAGTTCCCAGACTACTACACTGGGCAGCACAGCATGGGGAGGAGGTGACCAGTCCTCTATGGAGAAAGAAGTGGTTCAGGACTATTTAGACAAGCTGAATGAGCACACGTCCATAGGGCTGGAAGCACTGCATAACATGGTCATAAAGGCATTGGCGGAGGTGATTGCAGAGCCATTGGCCATTATCTTTGAAAACTCATGGCAATAGGGGGCAGGTCCCACATGACAGGAAAAAAATGGCCCCCTTTAAAATAGGAAAAAATGACAATCCAGGGAACAACAGGCCAGTCAGCTGCACCTCAGTCCCTGGAAAAAGCATGGAGCAGGTACTCATGGAATCAATTCTCAAGCACTTAGAGGAGTGGAAAGTGATTAGGACCACACTGCATGGTTTCACCTAAGGAAAGTCATGCCTGACTAACCTAATTGCCTTCTATGATGAGATAAATGGCTCTGAGGATGAGAGGAAGGCAGGGAATGTGTTACTCCGTGACTTTAGCAAAGCTTTTGGTTCGGTCTGCCAGAGTATTCTTGCCAGCAAGTTAAAGAAGTTATGGGCTGGATAAATGGACCATAAGATGGATAGAAAGCTGGCTGGATCGTCGGGCTCAACGAGTTGTGATCAATGGCTCCTTGTTTAGTCGGCAGCTGGTATCAAGCAGAGTCCCCCAAGGTTCGATGTTCTGAGGCAATATCTTTAGCAATAATCTGGAGGATGGCATGGACTGCACCCTCAGCAAGTTTGCAGATGACACTAAACTGGGAGAAGTGGTAGATATGCTGGAGAGTAGGTACAGGATACAGAGGGACCTAGAAAAATTTGAGGACTGGGCCAAAAGAAATCTGATGAGGTTCAACAAGGACAAGTGCAGAGTCCTGCACTTCAGACAGAAGAATCCCATGCACTGCTACAGACTACGACCAATTGGTTAGGCAGCTGTTCTTCAGGAAAGGCCCAAGGGTTTACAGTGGATGAGAAGCTGGGTATGAGACAACAGTGTGCCCTTCCATTTTATACAGCCCAAAATGCTACATTTTGGGCTCTGCAAGTTGGGGCATTGTCAGGAGATCCAGGAACGTGATTATTCCCCTCTATTTGACATTGTTAAGGCCCCATCTGGAGTACTGTGTCCAGTTCTGGAGTCCACAATTCAAGAAGGATGTGGAAAAATTGGAATGAATCCAGAGAAGAGCAACAAAAATGATTAGGAGCACATGACTTATGAGGAGAGAACTTGGATTGTTTAGTGTACAAAAGAGAAGACTGAGGGGATATTTGCTAGCTGCTTTCAACTACCTGAAAGGGGATTCTCATGAGGCTGGATCTAGACTATTCTCAGTGGTACCAGATGACAGAACAAGCAGGAATGGTCTCAAGATGCAGTGGGGAAGTTTTAGGTTGGATACTAGGAAAACCTTTTTCACTAGGAGGGTGGTGAAGCACTGGAATAGTTTACATAGGGATGGAGTGGAATCTCCTTCCTTAGTGTTTTTTAAGGTCAGGCTTGACAAAGCCCTGGATGGGATGATTTAATTGGGCTTGGTCCTGCTTTGAACAGAGGGTTGGACTAGATGACCTCCTGAGGTCCCTTTAAACCCTGGTATTCTATAAGTATATCCCATAAAGACTTATGGGGTGCACCCTCGATTAGCTATCAATGAATGTCTATTCTAGTCATTTCCATGTGTCTTTCCCTGAGACAGACACTTTTTAAAATTAGATCAGAAATAATTTTTCCCATTTGTGTTATAGCATCAGTTGCTAAAGTCATGCATTGTGAGAAACACTGCTGTATGAGCATTCAGGATGAAACTGTCCCTAGGAAAAAGTTGCAGTGAGTTAATTCAGGCAGTGACCACAACAAGACAGTTGTTAAGCGGACTTCGTGCGTTAGATCACCTGCTGCACAGAAAGTTAAACTTCTGTGCAGTTTCTTTGTTATGCAGAGCAGCTACACAAAAGAAAGCTAATGGCCAAGCCACCTTTCAAAGTCATCTGTTCCTAAGTTATTGGCATTGAACTAGCAATTTCTCAGGTGTAAAATACTGAGGCAGGAATAGGGAACACTGAGAAACGCAGTGAAGACAGCTCCTTCTGTGTGATTGAAGACAGATGACATCCCATGGCACCCCTAGTAGGCCTACACACACCACCCCGCAGTTTCCCGACAAGATCCGCAGAATAATCTAGTTAAAACCAAAGTATTTGAAACTATAGTCTCCTTCTCATGGGAACTAATTTATTCAATATCATTCAGTTCCCCAAAGATCTGTTTTCTGCTTCTCCCCTCAGGTTTAGAGTCTCAGAGTCCTTGTATTTGGGACTGTATCTTTAAATGCTCAGTGGTAATTCCCTCCTTAAACATAGAGGTTACAGATCACCTCTTCATGGACTGAGTTGTTGACTAATTTCTTCTCTTCAGCAGCTGATTTCCTCAGGCTCTTCCTCTATATGCCTAAATTTGGCTGGAGTTATTCATTTGATCTTCCTGTCACATGACTAAAATCATGTGCCTCTCTTCTTGGGCAGCAAATTACGCTTATCACAGGTGGACTGAGGGCCCTCTTAATCTTCCTATAAGAGGTCAGTCCCTTTATAATAGTGACAGTGACAGGAATAGAAGCCATTCAGTTCCTGAAGTTTCTGCTTGTTGTGGAAGTAGGAAGTGTGAGAAAAGGATTTGAGGGCAGCTATCTCTGTTAAAGACAGAGCAAAAGTCACGCTACCACAGAACCCTATTAACACAACATTTGTAGTGGCAGAAATCGTGAGTGGTCTGGAAAACTATTTTTAAGCTTGCCTTGACATAACAATGAAATGTAATTGTATCAGGAAATGTTAAACATAAGTAAAATATCACAAAGAAAAAAATGTATAACAAGACAACTTTATATAACAAAAAGGTATAAAAACTGCTTCTTATTTTTTTTCCTACTAGGGAAGATTTCCATAAGGACAGACACGCTGGCCAAACTGCTGTCTTACTTCTTGCAGTTGTCAGAAAATAAACTGTTTCTGACTTCTTGCTAACAAGCTCAACATGAAGACTTTGTTTTCTTCCACACTGTTCAGCATGTAACTATATAGTCTTTGCATTACTAATTTTTCTTCCTCCAAAACCTAACCTGTAAGACCCAAAATCTACTACAATTTGGAAAAAGGGCACCACTTGTTATTCTGTTCTACAATAGCACCAAAAGGCCCAACTAATGTTTTGTCCATGGTACAAGAAGTACAGCTGCAGCGCTGTAAGTATGCAGCAGTAGTGGATTAGTGTAGACGCTACATGAATTAAAGGATTATTCCATTTCTGTAGTGAATCCACCTCCTTCAGAGGCACTAGCTAGGTTGATGAAAGAATCCTTCTATTAACCTAGCTATGTCTACAGGGGCTGACGTTAACATAAATAAATCGCACAAGCCGTGACAGTTTTCACACCTCTAAGCAATGTCGCTAGGTTGACCTAAATCTTAGGTGTAGACCAGAATTAAGAAGTCCCGTAAAGGGAGGAATTTGCAATCTGCATATAAAACCAAAATAATTAGTGTAGACATACAATAATATAGTCATTGCTAATGTTTCTCACAGGGCCAGTTTACCATGATTCGTGCTATCACTGATCTTCCCAGAGATCCCAACAGCAAAAACTTTCCTCTAGGGCCAGCCCCTTTCCATGAGGTTTTAAAAAGCTTTGCTATGAGGCAATGACTACCCAGGGTTATCCCTTTGAACTGTGAGTGGCAAATGTCTCGTTCCAATAACTAATCCGTGCTCTCGCTTCTTCCAAAGTTGATGTCTCAGGAATAAAGAGGGATAACTATCATGCATCTAGACTGGTCCTTTCACCAAACAAACAATTCTTTCTTCAAGTAGCAAAGGCTTGTCTAACCAACATTATTATGCTGCTCTAGTTACACTGATATAACTCCCTGTATGGCCATTTTTAGTCCCAATTTAGAGTATCCACAGAAGAATTATACTTAAACTAGAACAGTATTTAGTTATTCCAGCAAATTTCCCCGTGTAGCCCAGGCCTTAGAAATCTTCACTAAACTCTCTAAATACGTGTAACCCTTCTGCCCATCAGAGTTGGCGGCAACAAGGGCCGGGTTCAGTATTCAGGGGTTCCATTCCAATAGCACAATACAAAAACCGGCTCGAGCCCCCACCCAGTGACCTGGGACAACCATATACCACCCCTCTGGGCGTTTGTAAGAGACAATACTTCCCCTCTCGCAAGCACAGAGTCTGAGTGTACCAAAGCCTTTTAATAACAGGGAGAAACAATGTGGCATTATACTGGGGAAACACCACAAACAAGGTTAATAAACCAAACCACGAACCAGAAGCCCCCCTCCCAGCAAATAGGCCGTGGCCTTCCCTTTGGCTCTTGAGTTCCACAACCCCAAAAAGTCACTTAATAGTCCCAAAAGTCCAGCAGCCCAAGAGTCTCTGTTTTGGGTTAGTGCAGAGTTCAAAAATCAATTGGCAGAGTCTTACCTCCCAGCCTGGGTGGAAATGGAGGGTAGGGCACGGGGCACCTTACGTGGTCCGAGGCCGACTGCACCGCCTCTCTGTGGGGTTCTCTGCAGCCCTCACCGCAATCCGCTCTGCTCTGCTCGCCGACACTCGAACTGCTCTGCAGCGCCAGTCACTCCGCTAGCCGTCCTGCTAGCCGACACACGGACAGCTCTGTGGTGCCAGTCACTCCATCAGCAGCACAAACGGCTCCGCTAGTCGACACATGGACTGCTCTGCTGTGCCAGCCACACAAACTGCACCCAGGAACCGCTCGGCTGAGTCCGCTGCCAGTCGCACAAACTGCACCCAGAAACCACTCAGCTGAGTCCACTGCTTTGCTTTGCTAGCTGCACAAATTGCTTGCCCCCACTTAACACAGTGCTCAGTGGTTTCAGCTCTTGGGGGGGACAGCAGCACCTTGGCACAGGTACACCAGCAGACTCAAAGTAAATTCAGTTTAGCAGGCTGAACCAAGATTCCTAAGGGAATCAAAATTAGCTCTAATAGTCCACAATAGAGAGAGAAAGGGCACAATAGGCCTGAAGAAACCCTTAAACAAGTCCCTCACCAAAAGGTATAGAAACATGCCCATAGCCTCTCTCAATCTCAAAGCACTCTGAAGCGCATGGCCCTTGACCAGTGAGTGCTACTTAGGTGATGGTGAGTCCCTCCATCATAACAAGGGCCAAGTACATGTCCATAGTCCTTCATTCACACGATCAGGGTAACATTACTTTATCATTCCTGCCCCAGTAACATAGAAACTGGGGCTCCCACATCAGCTGAAGTGGCCATGTGGGCTGCTGTGAGCTCAGGCTAGGCACAGTGGGTGTGTCTATGCAAATTGATCAGCCCCAAAGTTATTTTCCAAAACTCACTGCAATTCCCATAGTTCGCCACCAGATGTCAAAATATATCTCATTCCTGACACTGCTTACATACGTCTCTCTAAGTCTTCACTAAACTTTCTAAACTCTTTTGGGACTTGAATGTGGGGAGGTTGACCCTGCGAAATCCTTGCTGAAAATCCTGAGAGACTGAACTCTGGGTCTCCAGCTTCTTTTTGATGCAATCTGGGTTTTTTTTAGGCACTAGAGAAGGAGATGAAGTCAACTGTAGCCCACTTAAAAGTTACTCATGCATGAAATCAGTAACAGAGAATGCAGCAGTCCTGAATTCCAGGCCTTTGTTCTCACTAGTAGAATTCCATCTGAAATCTAAGATGATTATTAGGATAATATTTAATGGTCATATTTCCAATACTTGTGGAAAAAATAGGTTACATAAAGATGTATTTTAGAGAGTCTTGCACTATTCTTTTTTAATTCATCCTTAGCAATTTCTTAATGGTGCCAATTTTTTGTAGGATTCCTTTTTAGTTTTTTCAGATCATTCAAGAACCCCTCACTTCCAAATTTCCCTTCAGATTGGGATAGTTTGCTGTTGTGCCTTTAATACTGACTCTTTGAGCAGCTCTCTCAGAAAAGTCAGCTCTCTGAACCCTTAAATTCTGTTTCTTTAGACCTTACATACCACTTCGCTGAATTTGTTACAAATCTGTGTTTTTGAAGTGTCTTGTTCTTATTTGTCTGCTTTCCTATTCCTTAGACTCAAGAAATCTAACATTTTATTATCATTTTCCCCAAAATTGCCTTAAGATTCATAATCAATTCTTCCCTGTTAGTCAGCATCAAGTTTAAAATGACTGCACTCTTTACTTCCACCAACTTAGTGGAAATTTTGTGTTTTGCCATATTGATTTTCCAACAGATGTCTTGATAGTTAAAGTCCCTCATTACTGTCAGGTCTTCTTTTTTAAATATTATTTCTTTTAGAAAAGCCACTTCTAGCTCCCCATTAACTTTTTTAACGGTGTATAGTAGACCCCTAAAATTATGTTCCCACAGCGTCCCTTCACTTTATCTTCACCCTGAGACGTCTCCTGTTCAACACTTTCCTTTTTTCTCTACTTGTCCTTTCTGAACAAGTTATAACCCTCAGTGATGCAAATTAAGTTACAATTTAGTTTTTGAACTAATATTTTCATTTTATTCCATGTGATGTGGTGTTTGCCCCACACTAGTGTAGAAAGAATTAATCTCAGCGTCGAGGTGAGTCCTCTGAGTGGTCCAGAGAGGCTGTGTGAGACATAGTCAATCAGGGGATATGAAGGGAGTAACCAGTCTGTGCCTGGGAGCCCAAATAAGACAAGATGCAGGGTCGATAGCTTCCTGGAGCTTAGAACATCAGAGTTGGAAGGGACTTCAGGCGATCATCTAGTCAGGCCTGGGCAAACTATCGCCCGCGCGCGAAAGGCCGGGGAACAGTGATAGGTGCCCATCCCTCCCAGCCCAAGTGCCAGACGAGAGCGGATAGCCGCGAGGGCCCGCGCTCCCCACCCAGGGACCGGCCAAGGAGCCGCCCAGTGCAGCAGTGCATCCGAATGTCACGTGGAGGACTATTCCACGAGACATCTGTGCCTAGCATTGCTCTGGAATTAATGGTTCATCTTTAGGAATTCTCAGGAACGGATCCCTACTAAATAACCAGCAATACATCCCAGTGGTATTTGGAAGTATTTCAGATCACCTACCAGTGATCTGGAATCAATGGTTTTATGGTTTTGTTTTGTTTTTTTAAACTTAAAAGTTAAGTTTAAGTTTTAAAAAAAAGTTTTAAAAAATCTTCAAAAAAAAAGTTTAAGTTTAAAGTTTAAGTTTTTTAAACTTAAACTTTTAAATGGTTTTATGGTTTTAATCCATTTTCAGGAAAGGATAGCTAGAAATTACCAGCTTTGCATCCGAATGGTATTTGGAAGAGGATTCCACAAGAACTTCATCCCGCGCAGTCGTCAGAGAGTGGCTGGTACATGTGTAGCAGTTGTCAAGAATGAATTTCTGCACAATGGCCAGCATGCATGTGACTATCATTTAGAGGAGGATTCCACAAGAAATTCGGACCTAGTCGTGAATGGGAATTACTGTTTCATGTATGGATCACTGCAAAGTGACCAGTAGTCCGTCTGAATGGAATTTGGAGGAAGAGGCCAGGAGAAATTTTCTCCCACGCATTGATCTAAAAGCAATCTTTCATGTTTAGTAATTGTCAGGAAAAGATCTCTGTCAGATCCTAAGCCTTGCAATCAACTGTCACCCGAGGACAATTCCAGGCGCAATTTGTCCCTATGAATGATCGGGAATGAATGGCTTATTTTTAGCAATTTTCACGAAAGGAACTCTGCCAAATGATCAGTAGGCTGTCCAAAAGGCATTTGGAGGAAGATTCTGGGAGAAATTCATCCCAACATTGCTCTTCAATTAATATTTTTCATCTTCAGAAATTCTCAGTAATTGAGCTCTGCCATATGACGATCAGTTTAATCTGAATGCCATTTGTAGAAGTCCACTAGCAATTCATCCCTCGCAGTGATCTGGAATGAACGTTTCATGTTTAGCAATTTTCACAAACGGATCTCTGCAAAAATGATTAGCAGTACAGCCGAATACCATTTGGAGGAGGAGTATTCCATAGAATGTCTTCTCTAACATGGATCTGCAAAGAATGTTTCATGTTTAGCATGTCTCATGAAAGGATTTTCTACCAAATGACTAGCATGGCATCCGAATGGCTTTTGGACAGAGATTCCACAAGCAATTTGTGCCTAGACATGATCTAGGCACAATTTTCACAAAATACGTCCCTAACATTGATCTGCAATAAATATTTAATGTTTAGCAATTCTTACTAATTGATCTCTGCCAAATGATCAGCAGTGTATCCAAATGCCATTTGTAGGAGGAATCCACTAGCAAGTCATCCCTTGCAGTGATCTCAAACAAACTTTTCAGGATTAACAATTCTCACCACTGGATCGCTACCAAGTGGCCAAGGCTGCATCTGAATGCCATGTGGAAGACCTGTCCAAGAGACACTTGTGCCTAGCATTGTTATGTAATGAATGGTTAAATTTTAGCAATTATCACAAAAGGATCTCTGTCCAATTGCCAGTAGATATGGGTTAGTCAACACTGCTGTCCATTCATTCCAGGTCACGGCTACTCACAACTTGCTCGTGGAATCCTGCTGCAAGTGCCACTCAGAAGCACTGCTACTCTTTTTGTAAATATCAGTTAGTGAAGATTGCTAAACATTCATTCCAGATAATTACAACTTTCTATTGCAGTTCCGCTGCAGATGCCATTGAGATGGACTTTTCGTAAATCTCTCCTTGGGAAAATTAGTAAACATAAAAAATTATTAACCAGGTGACTGCTAGGTACGAAATTCCCATATAATCCTACTGCAAATAAAATTGTGATGCACTGATGGTCATTTGTTAGAGATCTGTTCATGAATATTGTTACAAAGGAGAATTTTTTTTTCCAGGGCAGCGGTAGGCACAAAGTTCTCATAGAATCTCCCCATAAAAGCCATTTGGATGCACTACTGATCTGTTGGCAGAGATCCGTTACTGTTAATTACGCTACTAAACACATTCAGTCCAGATCACTGCTATCCCACACCTTTCTTATGGAATCCTCCTCCAAATGCCATTATGATCCACTGCTGGTCCTTTGAAAATTAGTAAGCATAAGAAACTTACTACAACTCACAGTTAGGTATGAAGTTCTTGTGGTAGCTTCCTGCAAATGCTGCTAGCTGCTAGTCTTTTGGTAGAGTTCCGTTGGTGAACATTACTATACATGCCACATTCAGTCCAGCTCGCTAATAGCCGCAGTGTTCACCTAGAATCCTCCTACAAATGCCCTCGCGTGTCTAGTGGTCACTTGGTAGAGAGCCATTGATGAAAACAGTAAACATAAGAATTGATTTCCGTCCACTGAGAGTTATGAAATTCCAGTGGAATTTTCCTGCAAAAACCATTCGGATGCACTGCTGGACTTTTGTCAGAGATCCATTCATTAAAACTTCTCTACATAACACATTCAGTCCAGCTCATTGCTATCCCACAGCTTTCTCATAGACTCCTCCTGCAAGTGCACCTGGGATGCATTGCTGGACATTTGGCAAGATTCGTTCGTGTAAATGCTGATGAGGAAAATAGACGGGCACCTAAACTCTGGCAAATGAAGTGTAAAACTATAACTGGAAAGTTGGCCTGTCACGGACTTACTGGTCGCGCCCACGTTTGGCCCGGTGTGGTCCGCTGGGCCCTTCTCAGTGAGCCCACCCTGCCCTGGGAGACCACGGCTTCTTGGGGTCAACCCCATCCACCTCCTGGAGCTGCACCTCTCTAAGTCTTAGGACACCTATTTCTCGCTGTGGGTCCCATCAGGGCATCCCCTCGCTCAGGACCCCAGGGGTTTCCACCCCCAAAGAGGACAATACAACCCTGTTCTGCTCTCAGCCAGTGTAAAACAGGAGGGTTTATTTAACATTGAACACAGCGCGGAAACTCTCAGGACCCTCTCAGCACAGCACAGCTAAGTCTCTCCTACATCCAAATGCTCTGCTTACTTCCTTTCTCTACCCCTGAGCCCCCTTGCTGCCCAGCTGTGATCATCAGCCCCAAGACTGTCTATTTTCTTCTTTCCAGGTAAACAGGGTCAAAACCAGGCAGTCGGGCCTCCTTTCCCCTCTTATGTCCTCTGTCCCACAATGTCTGGTTGGGTCCGAGCTGGCCGCTGGGTCACCACGGTCTCCTTTCTCCATGCCAGTGTCTGGGGGTCCCACATCCCTTCTCTGGTCCTCTGTAACAACAAGTTCCCACTCCCATCGCCTTGTTAAATCAGTAAGCCTCCAAGACACTGCGTGCAACCTCCTCTACATATACCAGAAAAGCCTCCATAGTAAAACAAGGAAATATCGCCATGTCATCAAACACCCCCAAAACAAAACAAACTTTGAAGAACAGCATACCAAAGACTCAAAAAGTAATAGCAAGTATTTTTTAAGTACATCAAAAGCATGAACCAGTGGCGCCACTGGCCCATTGAGATACTATAGAGCACTCAAGGACGATAACACCATTGCGGAGGAAATAAATGAATTCTTTGCATCTATCCTTATGGCAGAGGATGTGCGGGAGATTCCTAAAACTACTCAAGACAAGTCCCAGGCAGACTGTGCAGCGCTACAACAGGACCTCTCAAAAGTGGCTGACTAGAAAACAAAATGGTAGACGAAATTCAGTGTTGATAAAGGCAAAGTAATGCATATTGGAAAACATAATCCCAACTATGTTTCCAATGCATATTGGAAAACATAATCCCAAGCCCATATTGGAAAACATAATCCCAACTAAGTCACCAGGATGAGATGGCATTCACCCAAGAGTTCTGAAAGAACTCAAATGTGAAATTGCGGCACTATTAACTAGGGTTCGTAACCTTTCCTTTAAATCTGCTTCTGTACCCAATGACTGGAAGATAGCAAATGTAATACCAATATTTAAAAAACAGTCTAGAAGTGATCCCGGCAATTACAGATATTAAGTCTAATGTCCGTGAAGGGAAAATTAGGTGAAACAATAGTAAAGAATAAAATTGTCAGGCACATAGAAGAACATAAATTGTTGGGCAACAGTCAAGATGATTTCTGGCAAAGGAAAGCATGTCTTACTAATCTATTAGAGTTCTTTGAAGGGGCAACAAACGTGGACAAGGGGATCCAGTGGACATAGTGTACTTAGATTTACAGAAAGCCTTTGACAATGTGCTCACCAAAGGCTCTTACGTAAATTAAGTTGCCATGGTATAAGATCTTTTCATAGAATGATAGCTGGTTAAAAGACAGGGAAAAAAGGGTAGGAATAAATGTATATTTTCAGAATGGAGGGGGTAATTAGTGGTGTTCCCCAAGGGTCAGCCCTAGGACCAATCCTATTCAAATTATTCATCAATGATTTGGAGGACGGGGTCAGCAGTGAGGTGGCCAAGTTTGCAGATGATACCAAACTGCTCAAAATAGTTAAGACCCAAGCAGACTGTGAAGAACTTCAAAAAGATCTCACGAAACTAAATGATTGGGCAACAAAATGACAAATGAAATTTAATGTGGATAAATGTAAAGTAATGCACATTGGAAAAAATAACCCCAACTATACATACAATATGATGGGGGCTAATTTAGCTACAACTAATCAGGAAAAAGATCTTGGCATCATCATGGATAGTTCTCTGAAGACGTCCATGCAGTGTGCAGCGGCAGTCAAAAAAGCAAACAGGATGTTAGGCATCATTAAAAACTGGATAGAGAATAAGATGGAGAATGTGCGCCCACATCTTGAAGACTGTGTACAAATGTGGTCTCCTCATCTCAAAAAAAAGACATACTGGCATTAGAAAAGGTTCAGAGAAGGGCAACTAAAATGATTAGGGGTTTGGAACGGGTCCCATATGAGGAGAGATTAAAGAGGCTAGGACTTTTTAGCATGGAAAAGAGGAGACTAAGGGGGATATGATAGCGGTATCTAAAATTATGAGTGGCGTGGAGGAAGTGAATAAGGAAAAGTTATTTACTTGTTCCCATAATGGAAGAACTAGTGGCCACCCAATGAAATTAGTGGGCAGCAGGTTTAAACACAAATAAAAGGAAGTTCTTCTTTACACAGTGCGCAGTCAAACCTGTGGAACTCCTTGTCTGAGGAGGCTGTGAAGGCTAGGACTATAACAGGGTTTAAAAGAGAACTGCATAAATTAATGGAAGTAAAGTCATTAATGGCTATTAGCCAGAATAGGCAAGGAATGGTGTCCATAGCCTCTGTTTGTCGGGTATGATGGATGGCAGGCGAGAGATCACTTGATCATCATCTGTTAGGTTCATTCACTCTGGGGCACCTGGCATTGGCCACTGTCAGTAGCCAGGATACAGGGCTAGATGGACCTTTGGTCTGACCCAGTACGGCCTTTCCTATGTTCTTATGTTTAGGTCTTGTGAATTCTGTCATAAAAAGGAAAACACCTGTAGGATCCCAGATATTGCCCTACTCTTCTTCCCTGTGATACACCAGGTATTTAGTAGCAATAGACATTATGGGCCCTCTGCCATGCTGTACCTGAAATGGGAAGAAATAGCTTGATGGTAGTGGATTTTGCTACTAGAGATCCTGAAACAGTAGCTCTAACAGAGTCAGAATCTGTGGTTAAAAACCTGCTCACTAATTTCAGGAGAGTGGGTTTTCCTAGAGCCTGAGTGAGTAAACTACAGCCCTGAGAGCACATCTGGCCCTCGAGCTTCTGCTGGGGAGTAGGATTCAGGATTTCCCTGCTCCGGCATGCTTGCTGGGGAATGGGTCAGGGGCTTGCCCTGCTTTGCGCAGCTTCTAGAGGCAGTGGCACGTCCCCACACCGGCTTCTACATGGAGAGTCAACCACGGGGCTCTGAATGCTACCTCCACTCCAAGCACTGCCTCCGCAGCTCCCATTGGCCATGAACTGCAGCAAATGGGAGCTGCAAGGGCAACACCTGTAAGGGACAGTGTTCAGAATTGCCTGGCTGTGTCGCTGCATAGGAACCAGTGGGGGGACATGCCACTGCTTCTGGGAGCTGCTTGAGGTAAGCGCAACTTATAGCCTGCACCTGACACGCTCCTGTGTCCCAACCCCCGCCTCAGCCCTGAGCCCCCTCCCACGCTCCAAACCCCTCAGTCCCAGCCTGGAGCACACGCCAGCACCCCCAAACTCCAATTTCACAAGCATTCATGGTGCACCATACAATTTCCATACCCAGATGTGGCCCTCAGGTCAAAAAGTTTACCTACCCCTGCCCAGAGAGATATTTGTTTCACTGTGGGTAAAATTTAGTATCTCAACGTCCATAGACCACTGATTAGCTATGGGCTGTGTGTGCAACAATTAAAATCTACCTCATATTCCCCCAGAAGTAAACGGTAGGGTGGAACGAATTACTCTGACCCTGAAAAATTATGCTGGGAATGTATGCAAATAGTGGGTTCAAGATTGAGACAAATTATTAATATATTTGTTATATACTTTTAGGGAAGTAGCAAGAATCTATCGGGTTTTTCCCTACACAGCCAGAAAATCAGGGAACCCCAAGATTTTAGAGACTCCTGAGAAGCAGAAATTGAAGAAGAGTTAGTAACTAAATTGCAGGCGAGCTAGTAATTAAATATGCACAAAGGTTCAGAAACGAGTTAAAAGACATGTTGGGTTATTGTACAAACTAACCTCAAAGACAGTCAGTGTAGACAAATGACATGGTATGATAAACCTGCTTGTAAACAACCTTTTAAAGTAAGGAAGTTGGTGTTGATATTATGCCCTGTGAAAAAGTGCAAAATGCAAACATTTTGGACTACATTTAATAGCTGATATGCATTCTGTGTGCAGTATGGTTGTAGTTTTGTTGGTCGCAGGATATTAGACAAACAAGGTGGGTAAGGCATGAAGAAGTGTTGTGTGGCTCAAAAGTTTGTCTCTCTCATGAACGGAAGTTGGTCCAATAAAACTGTAGGTCACGACCCCAAAGTGGCTCATGAGTTCATTTTAATGAATTTCACCATGGCCAGCATTAGACTCACTGGGCCCAGGGCAGAAAGCTGAAGCTCGAGTTCCACTGTCCCAGACTGACGTCAACAGTGTGCCATTGTTACCAAGAAGGCTAATGCATTTTGGGATGTATAAGTAGTGACATTTCCAGCAGATTGAAGGAGGTGAGCATCCTTCTCTATTCCGCATTGGTGAGACCTCATCTGGAGTACTGTGTTCAGTTTTGGCGCCCACAATACAAAGCTGTGGAAAAAATTGGAAAGAATCCTGCAGAGGGCAACAAAAATGATTAGGGAGGTGATGCACGATTTATGAGGAGAGGCTGAGGTACATGGGATTATTTAGCCTGGCTAAGAATGAGGGGGAGTCGATAGCTGCTTTCAACTACCTAAAAAGGGGTTCCAAAGAGGATGGATCTAGACTGTTCTCAGCGGTATCAGATGATAGACCAAGACGTAGTGGTCCCAAGTTGCAATCGGAGAGGTTTAGGCTGGATATTAGGAAAAACTTTTTCACTAGGAGGGTGATGAAACACTGGAGTGGGTTACTTAGTGAGGTGGTGGAATCTCCTTTCTTAGAGGTTTTTAAGGTCACGCTTGACAAAGCCCTGGCTGGGATGATTTGGTTGGGCACTGGTCCTGCTTTGAGCAGGGGGTTGAACTAGATGACCTTCTGCGGTCCCTGATATTCTATTGTTCTATGAAGCTGAATCACAAGCAACTCAACTTCATGGGCACCAGGCAACTGCCATGCTTCTTACCTCCTAACACTGTGCCTGATTATACAATAACACAAGGACATTGGGGTCATGTAGTAATTGTCACACGGAAGGCACAGTGTAATGAAGTTTGAGAACAGTTCTATAATCTACTGTTTTGTATATGTAATTCTAAAGTGTAAAATAAATGGGTAGCAACCCTTCCATAACTGTTGTTCTTTGAAATGTACTGCATATGTACATTTCAGAGAGATGTGTGCGTGCTGCAAGGACAGTGGGCTGGCATTTTCCCCTCAGTGGGTTGACTCTGGTGCTGCTAGCTCACAGCATGAGTACAAGGGCCCAGTTGACCCTGCACAAGGAGGTTACTCACCCCGTGCAGTAACTGACATTCTCTGAGATGTGTCCCTGTGGGTGCTCCACATTAACTGTTTGTGCATCCCTGCGCCATCAAGCGGAGATTTTTGAAGCAGTACTGGTACTGGCCACGCACGTGTAGAGCTTTCCCCTCCTCCCGCTCTCAGTGTGCCCTAACAGAATGCATGCGTGGCCGGTCTCCTCAGTTCCTTCTCTACAAAGGAGGCTACCCCCAACTCTGAAGTAGAGGGGAGGTGGAAGGAGAGTAGAGCACCCACAAAGACACATCGCGAAGAACGTCAGTTACTGCACAGGGTGAGTAATCTCTTCTTCTTCAAGAGTCCCTATGGGTGCTCCACGTTAGATGGCTTCAAAGCAGTGTATCTCAAGGTGGTAGGGCCTTCGGATTGGGTAGAAATGCAGCAGATAAAGCAGCTCTGCCCAATCGTGTATCTGAGAGAGGGCCCTGAGTAAGAGCATAGTATTTAACAAAAGTATGATCAGAGGACCAGGGGACTGCTTTACAGGTGTCAGTCGGGAACTTTACATAAATAAGCCACAGATGTGGCCATCGATCTAGTGGAGTGAATTCTTATGTCCTGTGGAGGCAAAACTTGTCGTATTTGATAACAGAGTCTGATGCAATCAGAGATCCATCTTGAAAGTCTATGTGTTGAAATACGTGTCCCTCTGGATCGCTCGGCAATGGAGACAAAGAGTCTAGGAGAATTCCTAAAAGGCTTGGTCCTGTTTGAATAGAAGGATAAAGCCCTGCAGATGTGTAGTATATGCATTGTGGATTCGAAAGAATTTGCATGGGGGTTAGGAAAAAGATTGGCAAGTGTATTGGTTCACTGATGTGAAAAGATGAGTGGCTCTTTGGGAGAAATTTGGGATGTAATCAGAGGGTAACTTTATCCTTGAAAAACAGGGTATAAGGTGGGTCCGCCATGAGACCCACCTTCTCGCCTAGCAGAAGTAATTGCCACTAAGAATGTTGTTTTCATAGAAAGGTATAAAAAAGAGCAAGAGGCTAGGGGTTCGAAAGATTGTTGAGTTAAGCAAGATAAGACAAAGTGAAGGTCCCACAGAGGAGCAGGAGGTCTAACATCTGGGTATGGGGATTGAAGCCCTTTGAGAAATCGTTTAGTCATTGGATGAGCAAACACAGAGGTATTGTTACAGCAGCTAGGTGGACTTTAATGGAGCTAAAGGAAAAGCCAGATCATTTGAGGTCAAGCAGATTGTCAAGTATAAGAGAAAGAGGTGCAGACATAGAGGGCAGTTTTTTTGATGAGCACCATTGTGTGAATTGTTTCCACTTTTGGAGATAGGTGGTGTGAGTAGATTGGGTTCTGCTATGTAAAAGCACTCTTTGAACTTCCTCCAAGCATGCTAGTTCGTGTTGGGAGAACCATGGAGGAACCAAGCTTTGAGGTGAAGCATGGGCAGATTGGAGTGGAGAAAACGGCCGTGTTTCTGCAATAGTAGGTCCAGAATGAGACGCAACGAGATTGATGGTCGAGTTGACATCCTGGTAAGGAAGGGGAAACCACGGTTGTCTGGGTCATGCTGGAACAATCAAGATCACCTGGGCACAATCTGATCATATCTTTGTGATAACTCTGTGGAGAATCGGGATTGGGGGGAAAGCTTAGAATAAGTTCCCGTGCCATGGGATCATAAACGCATCTGCCATGGAGCGTTTGCCCAATCCTGCTCTGGGGCAGAAATTTGTTGAGCCTGATAAATTTGTTGAGCCACCTGGGATTATGGGGTCGCCATCCCACCGTTTTCTTTTGTGTTAAGAAATAATGGGAGTAAAACCCACTTCGTCTGTGTTGTTTGGGCACGAGCTCCACCGCCCCCAATAGAAGGAGACGTTGAACCTCTTGCAGGAGCAGGTGCTTGTGAAAGGGGTCCCTGAAGAGGGACAGGGAGGATGGGTAGGTAGGGGACATGGATAGGAAGGGGATGGAATAGCCAAGCGTGATAACCTCTAAAACCCGCTTGTCGGTGGTAATATTGTGACAGTGACGGGACAATGGTCGCAGGCGGTCCCCAAAAATGGGGACGGGTTATGTGAGCGCTGAAACAGGAACATTGTTTTCAAAACCCTTGACCAAGGCTTCAGAGCTCCTTGTTAGTTGTAGGGAGTTGAGACGCTGCCGCGGGATTGGGATGGCAACGCTGGAATCTGGGTCTCTGGCATTGCTGCTGCTGTTCGCACGATCTTTGGAATTGTTGGGTATATGCGGGGGTAGCATGGACATTGCTATCTGAATTGTTGTCTAATGGTTTGTACTCCTAAGGAGCAGAGAGTCGCCCTGGAATCCTTCACGGAGTGAAGGATGCCACTTGTTGTGGAGGCAAAGAGTTTATTGCCATCAAATGGAAGATCGTCAATAGTGGTCTGGACCTCCAGAGGAAATGAAGAGGAGAACCACGAACGTCAGTGCACGACTACTGCTGTAGCGGTGGATCTGGATGCAGCATTGGCTGCGTCGAAGGCTGTGTGATATAATTTGCCCCTCAGAGACTAGAGTGGTGAATTGTTTCCTCTTTGCCCATGGAATCCATGAATTTATTGTAATTTTTGTGATAATATTTAGTCAGAACAGCCATATAATTAGCAATTCGAAACTGTAGGGTGGAAGATGCGTATACTTTGCGTCCAAGCTGATCTAAACGTTTACTGTCTTTATCCTTTGGGGTGTAATGGGAAGACTGGTTCTTGTTCCTCTGGTTGACTGTCAACCAGTGAATTAGACACCGGATGGGTGAAGAGAAAATCAGCGCTCTTGGGAGGGAAGTAGTATTTTTGGTCCACTCGCTTACAGGTAGGAAGACTAGAAGCAGGAGTCTGCCAGACGGCTTTGGAAGATTCCAGAACTGGGTTGATCGGCAATGCCACTCTGGAAGAACAAGAATGCTGCAGGATGTCCGTTAATTCATGGTGCTGCTCAGGAATCTCCTCCAGATTAATTCTTAATTCACTGGTACTGTCTGGTGAGTGGTCTCAGTGGCAGATCGGTGAGCTTGCGGTGCCAGGCCAGTGTCAAGTCTGGTTGAGGTGGCATAGCGAGCATGGACTTGAGGATATGATGCCCACAGAGCCCAGTATTGGCACTGTCGGGGGAAGGGCATAGGTGGCGCTATCCACAGGTTTATACACCATGGGTCAGGGTCCTGAGAATAGAAGGAGGCGGTGTTTCTATGGCTGCTATTAACTAGGGTCTGAGGATGAGACACTTGATAAGATGAAAATTCCTCCTGAAGACCTCCTTCCTCTTCACTGGAGAAAGGCTGCTCGGACCCTGGCTGTGCATTTGGTGATAAACAGGCATCCAGCAAGGGTGGCTGTAGAACGGGTGACACAAGGAGGTCACTTGACTGTGTAAATTGTATTGCTGAGGCTTCTCCGCAAGGTGAAGACTTTGTGAGAGGAAGCTGCTGAGAGGAGAATTGTCTCTGTACGGGCACCTTCGGAGTTAGGCTGCCTGTCAGCTCAGCAAGTTTCCGTGTGGAAGCTTGGGAGCCTGTGAGGGGCCAGGCCTGTCTGCTTGTCTTGGCACCGCTGCCGAAGGGTGCCATCTGAGAGGCAGGCAACTGAAAGCCTATAGCCTCGGCACCAGAGCTGTGTGCTGCCGCACCGTCAGGCAGCTATCGCACGGCACCGGAGGAGCTGGGTGCTTCAGAAGTGCTCAGCCGGGGGAAGGCTGGCAGGGAGACAGTAAACCTGCCTGAAGAAGCCTTCCCCCTGGAGGACTGTTTAGCTGGTAACAGAAGGTGGCGTTTCGTTGAGGTTTTCTTTGTTTTTTTTACCAGCTGAAGGGATGTGGCATGGAGCAGAGCCAGAAACTGTGCCTGGGTCTGAAGCAGACCCTAAGGATTTTTGCAGCAGGAGGAGCTTCAACTTCAACTCCCTGTCCTTTCGTGCCCTAGACCTCAGTTTGCTGCAGTGGGAACATTTTTGGGGAACATGAGACTCCCCCAAACATTTTATACATTTGGAATGGCCATCTGATAGAGGGATGGCATCGCTTAAATCCTGGAGAGTCCGGTATGTTGGCAGTGGCTGTGCTGACAGGAACGAAGAGAAACCTCCTCCCCTACCGTTCCTTAAAGAGACACTAACACTGCTAGTAATAGTAAACTACACTATTGGTAACAAATAAACTATCTAAAAGAGTAACAGTAACAAGGGAGAATTATTTTCTGACAAGTCTGCTGAGCCTCATGCTGGGGAGGGTAGAGAAGGAACTGAGACCAGCCAGGCATGCATTCTGTTAAGACACACTCAAAGTTGGGGGAGGGAGCAAGCTCTGCACATGCGTGTGCGGTACCTGTACTGCTGCAAAAATCTCCCATCAAAGGTGCAAGGATGCACAAACACCGAACTTGGAGCACCCACAGGGACTCTCTCTTGAAGAGCCCTCAGTTCCTTCTTTCTGGCCAATACTGAAGAGGGTTTCATAATGCTCTTATTGAAAAGTAGGGCCACTTTCAACAGGCCCACAGTAGCCAGGAGGTAGATAAGGCTATGGGAGGTTTCTTTTACTACCTCCACTTGCAAGCCAAAGTTCATGGTCACCCTCTTCAATAGCTCTTTGTAAGCCTTGAAATCATCTTGAAAGGGTGACACGCCCACCCTGACCACATTATCTGAGAAAGTGCAGGGAGCCTCTCTCTCCTTTTGCACCAATGAAAGCCGGATCCTGAAGGCAAGCACCAGGCTTGATACCCGAGCTCTGGTCAGGTGCTGCCAAATGGGGCAGAGTAGCCCTTCTCTAAAAGGCCCCAAAGTAAAAGCGTCTTCTGTGGGACCTGGCATTGGGGGAAATCCCCACAGGTTGCAAAAGGGTCACTGGATTGGCATAGGCCTGTGACCACTGATCCCAGCAATCAATGGCACTCCTGTGCCCAGGTCCACTGCAGGATAGGGTTGACAGGAGAGTTTACAAGGGTGACCCCTCAGATGGGAATATGAGCCAATTATGACTCTTCCGTTGGGGACCATGGAGGTGTGATTCCTATTGGTGCTGGGGCAGGAAAGCTTGCGTCATGGCCATTCTGGGGAGGGATAACTCAGTGGGCCTGAGCATGGGACTACTAAACCCAGGGTTGTGAGCTCAATCTTTGAGGGGGCCATTTAGGGATATGTGGCAAAAATCTGTTGGATGATTTAAGTGGGGATTGGTCCTGCTTTGAGCAAGGGATTGGACTAGATGATCTCCTGAGGTCCCTTCCAACTTTGATATTCTTTGATTCTTATGTATTTTTGCAGAGCCTAGTGCATCTGCCTCTCTGGTCAAGCGAACACTTAGAACATTTATGGTGCTCTTCAGAAGTTAAAATGCATATTAAGGAAGGAACAATCAGTCTTTTCCCTGTAAACCACATAAGTGTTTCACTTACTTATGTCAAACAAAGTGGCTAAAACTTAGTCTCCCTCAGTCTCTCTTATGGAAGGTGTTCTTCTGGCAGGGAGAGGTGACTTGAACCTGGCTATCTCACAATGCATGAGTGTTCTAACCCAGCGGCTGAAAGTTACAGAGTGGGCAGCACTACTTCTTTCCCTCAGCCCCCTCATTTGTGAAGGGAGGGGGGAAATCTGCCTTACTATTCTTATACTAAATGTCAAGCCACCTGACTCCAGGAGAATAGTTCTCACTCATGGGTTGCTAGCAGATATGTACCTCTCTACAGCCTGGACCTATCTCAGAGAGGAGTGGGGCTTAAGACACTCCCATTTGGTCAGACTCTCCCAGGGACAAGGCCCTTCCATTTTAGGTTTTTACAAAAACATTCCCAGGTTTTACAATGGGTATTACTTAGTTTTTACCAATTTTCACCCACAATTTGAACCATTAAACTACATGAAAACTACATTGTTCCACCATGATTTCAACAATTTCCATCCCACCATCAACCTCAGCCTGGACCAATCCACACAAGCAGTCCATTTCCTAGACACAACTGTGCTAATAAATGATAGTCACATACACACCACCCTATACTGGAAACCTACTGACCGCTATACTTACCTACATGCCTCCAGCTTCCATCCAGGACACACCACTCGATCCATTGTCTACAGCCAAGCTCTAAGATACAATTACATTTGCTCCAATCCCTCAGAGACAAACCCCTACAAGATCTCTACCAAGCATTCTTAAAACTACAATATCCACCTGGTGAAGTGAAAAAACAGCTTAACAGAGCCAGAAGAGTACCCAGAAGCCATCTACTACAGGACAGGCCCAACAAAGAAAAAAACAGAACACCATTAGCCATTACCTTCAGCCCCCAACTTAAACCTCTCCAACACATCATCAAAGACCTACAACCTATCCTGAACGATGATCCCTCACTCTCACAGATCTTGGGAGACAGACCAGTCCTCACTTACAGACAGCCCCCCAGCCTGAAACAAATACTCACTGGAAACCACACACACTAACCCAGGTACCTATCCGTGTAACAAAGCCTGATGCCAACTCTGTCCACATATCCATTCAACTGACACCATCATAGGACCTAATCACGTCAGTCACACCATCAGAGGCTTATTCACCTACACATCTACCAATGTGATATATGCCATCATGTGCCAGCAATGTCCCTCTGCTATGTACATTGGCCAAACCGGGCAGTTTCTATAAAAAGAATAAATGGACACAAATCTGACATCAGGAATCATAACATTCAAAAATCAATAGGAGAAGACTTAAATCTCCCTGGCCACTCTATTAAAGACTTGAAGGTGTCAATTTTAAAACAGAAAAACTTCCAAAACAGACTCTAATGAAAAGCTGAGGAACTGGAATTAATTTGCAAATTGGACACTGTCAACCAAGGGTTAAACAGGGACTACGAGTGGTTTTGTCATTACACTAATTGAATGTATTTTCCTAGTTAAGTCTCTTTTACAGATTCTTATCAACTGTTAGACATAGATCCACTAAATTATCACTACAAAAGTTTTTTTTTTTGCCTGCTGATAATGGCCCATCCAAATTAAACAGCCTCTTAGAGTTGGTATGGTAATTTACAACTTTTTTTTTTGCTTTCTGTGTGTATAAATGCATCTTACTTCTGTTTGTTCCATTCTATGCATCTGATGAAGTTGGCTATAGCCCATGAAAGCTTATGCTGAAATAAACTGGTTAGTCTCTAAGGTGCTATATGTATTCCTTGTTTTATTTATGGATACAGCCTAATATATGGAGATACACCTATCTCATAGAACTGGAAAGATCTTGAAGGTCACTGAGTCCAGTCCCCTACCTACACTAGCAGGACCAAGTATTGTCCCCTGACAGATTTTTTGCCCCAGATCTCTAAATAGCCCCCTCAAGGACTGAACTCACAAACCTGGGTTTAGCAGGCCAATGCTGAAACCATTGAGCTATCCCTCCCCCCACATTTAAGAATACAGCTGCTATTCTTAAACCTCTCGCTTGGAATGTGTTCAATTCAGTATTAAATGCTGTATCCATGTAGAAACTGAATCTTGATAGTTTGGTCACATCTCTCATGGTGTTGAGAACGACTCTTGAGGAAGATTGTGTGTAGCACATGTGACAAATCCACTGAGCAATATTTTAAAGATAAATTCTTTTCACTCTAGTAACTTGATAGTTGTAGGAACTGATATTAAGCAAAACAATCTGTTTAGCTTTTGTCTGTTGGGTGACAAAAACCTCTTAGTAAAATGAATTTAAGCAGTTCTCAGAACAAACACTACAGCCTTTTCTCATTTCTTATTCCCTGTTGCCATCTATTTGGCATTATTTTACTCACTGGCCCTATCTACACAAGGAACTTGGTCTATGGTTGACAGATGTCAATCATAGGACCCAGAGTTTTAGTTCCTGAAGTAGATAAAGCCAATTTAAGCATACTACTGCTTACAGAAAGCATGATTCAAAGGTAATTTTCCTAGTATATGCAAGGCCACTGAAAACTTTAGGAATTTTTTTAAAATTCTAACTTTTCACCTTTTTACTATTGTCTTAAACTTAGTTTCTCTCTGTCACTCAGGCAGGAGCATTATACTTGCTCCCTGCGATGGTACATTTATTGACTGAAGTACAAGCAATCTGGAAAAATATGGAAAGAAAATCTGGGGAGATAACTGGAGAGGAATATGAACATTTACCTATTTGTCACAAATATAATTAGACTCTGGAAAGTAGGCATAAATTACTACAGACAAACAATGTCAGTCATCACACAGTATTAAAGAACTTTTTATTGTAAAATACATATTTACAAATGAAGGCACTTTTAAACCATAACAAAATTTTAAAACCTAACAGCTTGCCAAACTGTTCAAGTCCAAAATTTACTCTGCTCTATTAACATTAGCATCTATTCTGGGTCAAATTTATTATGAAAAGGAATTAAAAATCCAACTGCAATACTTTAAGTTTTAATAAAAAACACTAAACGTAATCAATTAAATTTCAGCACTATTATTTTAATTCAAGATTAGAGAAACTGAAACAGTCTGCAGGGCATACCTCTTAAGAAATAAAGTAGGTTTACACATGATGAGAAATTAAAACTAAGTGATTAAATTATTGCATCATCCAATACTGCTGAGTGGTCTTTACTGTCCGAGAGTCCATCCTAGCTTAGATTTCTTGAGGATTATAACCCTCATGCAGATATTCAAGGACAATTTATGTGAAGTCTAATTCAAGGTCTCCACAACAAGGTAGGTTTTCCAGGGCTTTGCTCAGGACCATGATTATCCATGCACAAATGTATCTTATCAGTAACTCAAGACTGGAGGTTGGTATTCTGTGTTTTTTCAACCTTTACCATTATCACATATTTAAAAGGAGTTAACTGTAATCTGCTCTAAGATTAGTATATCTTTTGTTGTGGCACTTTATAACATTGCAGTCTTCATTCTCAAAACTTTCAAAACGCAAAACACATTTTTCAGAGTAGTCCAAACAATAGCAGCCTTCAAAAAGTTAATCTGTTATCAAAACCTTAGGGAACTTGTGAACTTTCCCTTCATTGCTGATTACCAAGGTGACTATATAAACCAAAGTGCTCTCTTCTATAATCAGTTTCATCTATCAGATTTCCAGTTCTGTTACCAGACTAATTCAGTGAGACTATACCATGTGACATAACTTCTTCCTTCCACTGAAAATTATGATTTATCAGATCCTGGCATGCTCAATAATCAAGCTAATAAAAGCTAAGTAAAACAGTCAGAGCTCTAGAAAAGAGTTGTCATTAAAAAGATAGTTCAAGTTTGTAAATGTAAGATGCTTAGAGCAACTTTGAACAGAAAAGTATAACACAGAATTACCTTATGGTTCTAAGATTTAAAAAAATCACAACTGTTAAAATTAGACTACTGCTTATAAACAGTATTATACAAACATTAAATTTTCCTCATCTTGATAAAACAAACCTATCAAAATTCTCTCTAATATTTAAGATGTAGGAGTTTTTTTTGAATTTTACACATTGCCATTGGAACAAAGCAAAAGTTACATGTCTGTAATAGGTACAAAAAATGTACAAACATGCCTCATGTTTGGGCTTACAATCTGTGCAGATACTACACAACACATGAGAGTACACTTGTCAGAAAAAAAATAAAAAAAAATTTCTTTAGGATTTTTATAAGTTCATTAAATGAATCATCACACATTGTTACAGCACTAACTGATGGCCAAAGTCCAGAACTGTTAAACATTATAGATACACACTAGCCATTTTCAGTTAAGATACAGTATTTATGAATATTTAGTGCTGCAGAGCCTGTGTGCAGAAGGAAGGAGTGCTTCAGATCTGTCTCCAGTGGCAGCATTCACTGCTCTGGAGGAAGCTGAATTCCAAAGAGGCTCCCAGAAACATCTCCCTAACACTCTAGAATAGGTGTGGATTCAATTTAGTCCTCTGGAGTTGTACTTGCTGATTTCTCTCCCAAACCATAAGAAACATATTTAATTCATGTCACAACATTCACTTAAGCTGAAATTCTGAAAGGAGCTGGAAAACAGTATTTTACCAGTTACACTCAGCTATAAAACCAAAAATTAACCCTGTTCAAATCATATTATCAAGTCTTTGATAAAAGATGACGTTTCTCATGTAATATAGAATGCAGAACGAAGATCAGATGGGTTTATCTAACCCTTAATGTAGTAAAACAAAAAAGTTGTCTTCTGATCTATCCACATTAATGCATAAGATTCTATAATCTTCATGTAAAAACAAAAAGGCACTTGAGGTGTTTCCCCACAAACAGATCCCCCAAACACTGAGTGATAGTGATTGTCCCTGCTAATTTCCTACATCCAGTCAATTCAATTTCAAAAACAGAACCACTGAAACTAGGAGCTGGCCCTCATGCTCAAAGCAGAACTGCTAAACTAGAAGATCAGAGGTGAATATCTGACATGGCTCAAAGAACCATTTCAACATGTTAATCAGCAAATACAGTCATAGCACGTCTGACAGCAGTAAAGTTAATGTGAAGATAGCCTCTAATTTCCCACAGTTCAGTCCTTAACACTTCCTTTTTGCACTCCTACCGAAGTCAGGTCACAGTACAATTTTACACATTAATTAGTAAACTGCCTGCACACACCACAGCTGGAAAACTGTGTCCCAGGTACGATGAACTCTGGAGGCTTCAGTCCCTTGCAGATGTTAGTGATTTGCTCTTTCACTGACAACATCCTGAAGACGTTTTAGTAAGACATCATCATTTTCCTGGCAGAGTCGTTTTGCTGGAGACTCATTGTCAATTGTAATTGCTCGCTTCTTACTTCTGTGCTCACCTTGTTTTATCATATTGTTGATGTCCTTCAAACTCTGTCAACAAGAGGAGATTTATAATTAAAAACAAATATTCAAGACAGTATGACTCTTGATTTTCAACATGGTCTAAAAACAGTATTCCTACTCTGGACGGACATAGCACCTTCCATCTGAGAAGCACTATGTCTTTTATCCTTTACTTCAGGAACTGCAAGACTAGTTTGAAGAAAGGCTTCACAGAACTCTCATGAAAATCTCCAAAGCCAGTCAGAAATTTGGAAGAGGGAGAAATCTCTAAGCTTTGCAGTCACTAAAAGGTCTTATGTGAATGTCATACCTTAGAAGGACTCCCATTAAACTTGTATAGTAGAGCAGTCTGAGGTGTCAGGCAGGCACCATTCTTGTGTGGTGAAACATAAAGAGAGTGTTGCTGGGATATCCGCCGAGGAGACACTGGCTGCTGTTTAATGTAGGGGAATGGGGAAAGTGGAGGGGCCTCCATCTTAAAGAAAAAATGGCACATTAAAAAATTAACTTCATAAATAAATGAAACGCACATCCATTTTTATCAATGTGTCCTTTTGGGCCTTCTCTTCTAGGTTACAGTTACATTCTAATACTCCAGTTCATTATTCAGCCTGGCAATCAATCCCAAAAGAAACTATTTTATTTTTCAACTGTTTCACATAGATGAACTGAGAGGCACCTAAATGCCACTCAGTTTCTCATATTAATATAGAATCACAGAATATCAGGGTTGGAAGGGACCTCAGGTGGTCATCTAGTCCAATCCCCTGCTCAAAGCAGGAACAATCCCCAACAGGACCAATCCTCAAAGCAGGACCCACTCCTCAGTTTCTGCTCCATTTCAATCGATAGCCAGTTAGCAGGACAGACATGCAATCTTGCTATTGTAGTATGCTATAGCCCAGAACTATGATTATTTTATTTATACAACCAGGTAGAAAAAAACACAAACAGATGATGAGATGGATCCATTTCATGCTGAGTGTCAGAGAGTGGGTTTAGAGGTGAGACATATACAAGCCTACAAAGTTTATGATTTACAAGGCAGTGATAGCAATAGTGTGAGTTTTTAAAAGCTGATATTTTATGTCTAAAAGGCAATAAAACTACCACTAAACATCCATGCACACTATTGGACATATCCAAAATTAAAATTATTTTACTTACTACGTGATCCTGGTTTGTGACATCGTACTTGAGTGCAAATGATTTTACTCTTTCTACGTAGACTGCATTGTAAAATTTTATCAGATCCCCTCTCTCCTCCTTTCCTGGTTCATTGGAATTCTCTGGTGTTGCTCTTACAAGTGAAAGACACACTTTCCCAGGAGAATCTATTACATTAGGAAAAAAAAAGGAATGACAGATTTTAAACCCTTAATATCAGCAATCTAAATTAGATTTTTAAGATACAAGCTAATACATAACCAGTCACACTCTATATAAAGATTCCACTTATAAAGAGTTAATACAATGATTATTAACAATGTTATTCACCTAGTGAACTGCGGTTCGTCGAGATGGTTATCCTTGTGGATGGCTCCACTTTAAGGGTCTAGGTGTCCTAGCTAGTAATTGGAGATTTCTGACAGCAGTGCCTGGTTGGGTTGCTCATGTGCCGTCGCATGCCGCTCCAGGTGGTTACACAGCACTGCATGACCAACCATCCCTTGGTTCCTCCTCTACTGCAGAGGATCTATGTGACACTCCGAAGTAGAGGGAAGAAGTAAGGGTAGTGGAGCACCCACAGGGACAACCATCTCAAAGAACCTCAGTTACTGCATCAGGTGAATAACCTTCTCTTCTACGCAGAGTGCCCCTGTGGGTGCTCCACTTTAGGTGACTGTTGAGCACTGCCCCTCAGTGAAAGGGAAGGGCTTCAAAGTTGTGTTACTAATGGTGGATAACACGAGTCCAAAGCGAGCATCCGATGCTGGATTGTTGCTTTACAGCAGGGTTCGGCAACCTTTCACGAGTGGTGTGCCAAGTCTTCATTTATTCACTCTAATTTAAAGTTTTGCGTGCCAGTAATACATTTTAATGTTTTTAGGAGGCCCCTTTCTAGAAGTCTATAATATATAACTAAACTATTGTTGTATATAAAGTAAATAAGGTTTTTAAAATGTTTAAGAAACTTCATTTAAAATTAAATTAAAACGCAGAGCCCCCGAGACCAGTGGCCATGACCCGGGCAATGTGAGTGCTGCCGAAAATCAGCTCGCGTGCCGCCTTTGGCACCCATGCCATAGGTTGCCTACCCCTGCTCTGTAGCATAGTGTTTTGTGAATATGTGGGTGTGATGGTGCCACCTGGGACTGGGGTGCCACTAAGACCACCTAACCCACCAGCCTGGGCTCCCTTTCACCTTGTAATGCCAAGCTGCAGAAACACTCCCAGTCTCTAACTTTCACCTGCACAGATGTAGGGACACACCCAGCTTCAGAAACACAGACACTGAAGTTAGCTCTGCCTGTGAAGGCTCAGTTAAGGAATTGCCCAGTACTCAAGTGCACCCCCCTCTCTAGGGAATAAATAAAAAATTATACTGTTTTGTGCTGCACAGAGAACTGTACAGTGTAAGCTCATGAAATTTCTCCCTCCCTCCCTCCCCAACGTGGAGAGGGATAGACACAGTTTTCTGCCCCAAGTAAGGATTTTTACACACACTGGTTTTAGCTAAAACAAAAGTAAGTTTATTAACTACACAAGATAAATTAAGTGTAAAGGATAGCAAAGAGATCAAAGCAGATAACCTAGCAAATAAAACCAACACGCAATCTAAGCTTATAAGCAGCAAATTCTCATCCTAAATATTGTTCCAGGCAGATTGTAGAGCTTCATGAAGGCAAGATGTCCTTGCTTGCAGCTTAAAACTGCAGATATTTCTTTACAGGCCAGACATTCCTTAGCCTGGGCTTAGCCCTTCCGACCTAGCTTAGGGTATGGTTACACTTGCAAGATTATAGCGCTATTAGTTATAGCGGTCCCCTTATACAGTAATATGTATAGCACTATTGTATGTCCACACTCAGACGCGCCAGCGGTATAGCATGGCCACATTTGCGGCACTTAATGCAGCATTAAGAGCAGTGCATTAGGGCATGTATCCCAGCATTCAGCTGGGTGCAAGGTGCTTTTTAAATGAGGTGGGTGAGGGGGGATGTGTTGTGTGTATGCGGAGGGAGAGAGCCAGTGTTTTTTTCCGTTCTTCTGAAAGCCTGGCAGCGAGCCTCGGTTCACAGAAGGCTTTGTTTTCACACAGGCTCCCTCCTTAAACATTTGCATTGCTTATCTGCTGAGTTAAGAGAGAAACTCTACAGAGGTACTTCCCCATTCCTCCAGCTGAGTTCAAAACAAAGGGAAGAGACGTCAATTGCCTTAAATGGCTCTAGGCATCTCCAGAGATCACTTATAGCGCAGTGGGTGTCCACATTCTTGCTGTAGCGCTACAGCAGCTGTGCTACAGCCCTTATTCCCCATGCGGAGGTGGATTACAAGGAGCGCTATAACTCCGCGGTTATAGCACTCTACGTGCCTTGCCAGTGTGGACGGGGAGGAGGTTATAGCGCTCATGGGGGCTTTATAGTGCTATAAAGTGCCAGTGTAACCAAGCCCTTAGTCTCTTTGCTTCTCAAGTGTTTCTAGAAGCCCTCTCTCTTGTGTGGGAGTTAGTGAAAAACTTCCCATGATGATGTCACTCGCCTATCTTAGATAGTTTTTGCATATGGCGGGAAGCCTTTGTTTCCCAGCAAATCCCACCTCTGGGCAGTGGAAAAATACCAGTATTAACATGAGTCCAACACTAAGTGACTTGGTCACATGACCCTAGAGTCATAACTCAGAGGCTGTTTGTAAGGTCCCCAGGAAGGCTTCTCTATGGGTGATTAGCATCTTCTAATATCTATTGTTCTCCCTAATGGCCCTTCCCAGTGAGACACTTAGACAGACTGCATTCTGCCTAGTGGGCATTCCCCAGGTGTAAACATATTTGTAATAGATGCAGAGACAATATTCTTAACTTCAGATAGAAAAATGAAACATGCATACAAATAGGATAATCATATTTAGCTAATCATTACCTTTCCAATGATAACTCACACGACCCATGTTGCATAAAACACAATCTTAGTTATGCCATAATCATACCATAACCATATCGCTATGAAGAATATGGAATATAATGCCACAGTGGGCTGATGCCCAACTTACTGCTCTGTAAATGTTGATATTGGGGACATTGTTGAAAAAAGCTACAGATGCTGAAAGTGCTCCGGTATAGTGTAGGGCCATGTAGGTGTATAGCTTCTAAAGGAAGCTTTTGATAACAAAGGTGGATGCAGCCTGATACCCACTTCGACAGTCTGTGTTTTGAAATGGTTCTATTATAGAGACAAATAGTTGTGGTGACTTTCTAAATGTTTTGGGTTTTTTTAATATAGAAAGCTGATGATTTTTTAACATCCAGTGTGTGGAGTGATGCCTCTCTTTCATCTACATGTGATTTTGGAAAAAACATAGGTAAGTAAGAGAGACAAAGAGTCCTGTGGCACCTTATAGACTAACAGATGTATTAGAACATAAGCTTCCGTGCGTGAATATCCACTTCATCGGACACATCACCCATGAAAACTTATGCTCTAATACATCTGTTAGTCTATAAGGTGCCACAGGACTCTGTCTCTTTTGCAGATCCAGACTAACACGGCTACCCCTCTGATACTAATAGGTTAAGTAAATGGGCTAACTCAGATAAAAGGGGGAAGCAACCTTGGGTAGGAATTTGGGGTGTCGTCTTAAGGTAACTTTGACTTTGAAGTAAGCTGTGTATAGGGGATGTGCCATTAGGGCACCTAGTTCCTTCATCTATCTGGCGAATGTGCTGGCAATGAGGAAAGCCACCTACTTAGATAGATGGAGTAGTGAGCAGGTGGCAAGCAGCTCCAACGATTTTCCCATAAATCTGCGTAAGACGAGGTTGAGCTACCACGTACAAGGTGGGTTCCTTATTTCTGGGTAAGTGTTCTCAATGCTCATGGGAAAACATAGGTTGTTGGGTGGGCAAATATGATGACCCCTTCCATCTAATCAGAGAAAGCTGTGATCACCACCGAAGGTACCTTGATGGAGCTTGTGGACAGCCAATTTTTATATGTAATCCAGTACCCTTGGTAAAGGGGAGGATGTTGATAAGATCTGTTTATCTTGGAACAAAGTGATGAACCGTTTCCACTTAAGCATATACGCATCTTTGCTGTGCTTGTTCTATGGCTGTTCATTAGTATGTCTTTTACTTCCTCTGAACAGGACGTCTCAACGCCTCTCTGCCATGGAGAAAAGCCAGACCTTGAGGTGGAGTATTGAGAGGTTGGGATAGTGGACACGCCCCCATATCTTGTGAGAAGAGATGAGGTATTAGGGGAAGGGTTTGAGGTGAACATACCGCTATCTTTAACAGGTATAGAAACCATGTTCATCTGGGCCATGTAGGTGCTATTAGAATGACTCTGGATTTGTCCCTCAATCTTGTATATGATCCAGTTTAGGTGTGGGTCCAGGGGGAATGCATCCCATTTGATGAGAAGAGCATCGCCTAAGGAATGGTGTTCCAGTTCTGTTTTGGAGCAATATTGTGGGCACTTGGTATTCTGTGCTGTTGCAAAGAGCTCTATGGTAGGGAATCCTCATAGTTTGAATATTTTATGTAAAATTCTGGGATCCATCTCCCATTCATAACTGTGACAACTCTCTACTTAGCGTATCTGCTGTTGTGTTTTGCCCCTCCATTGGCAGGTTATGTAAAACAGGCACACTATATTGTCTGTGAAGATTTTGATGGCTTTGTTTATGATTATAGGTAGAAAGTGCAATACAGACTGCCCTTAGGTCCAGCAAGTCTATGTGCATGTTGCAATGGGGACCATTGGCCTTAGAATGTGTTGTTGAATAGACGTACTCCCCAATCTGTTAGGGAGGCATCCACAGTGAATGTCATTGTTGCAGTTCTTTGTAAAAATGGGACTCCTGTTCAGATGTTCTTGGGTTGTGTCCACCATTTTAGGGAGTCTTTTACCCTGTGTGGCATTGTAGGACTTCTGCTTAGGCTGTGACTGTGTGGCATTTACACTGTTTAAAGCCAGGCTTGCAGGTATCTCACATGAAGTCTGGCATGCTTGACAACAAATGTCATTGCTGACACGTCCCAGTAGTTGTACATATGTTCTGGCAGATGTTCGTGGGCTGTCCATTACCATCAAAATTAAATTGATAAGTGTAATGAAGTGTTGCTGAGATAGTATTGCTAGTGAACAGTCTAAACAAGCTCCTATGAATTCCAATTTATGGACATGAATCAATGTGGGCTTTGGTGCATTATTTGGTAACTCATGAAAAGGGTTATCATATTCTGCGTGGCACTTATTGCTTCTTGTTATGTTGGTGTCCTTATGAAGAAATCGTCCAAATATGGAAATATCAAGACTGTCTGCAGAGGTGTGCTGCTACCACCACTAAAACTTTGGAGAAAACTGTTGGGGTGATCAACCAGCCAAAGGGTAATACTTTGTATTAGATGTGTTGTTTCTTTAGGATGAATTTCAAGAATCTTTTGTGTGATGGATCAACGGTAATGTGGAAATACAAGTCCTGCAGGTCGAGGGACAAGAAACAGTCCCCCTTTTCTAACACTGGAATTATGGTTGTTAGTATCACCCCTTTGAAACGTTGGTTTTTAGAAATTTGTTGAGTTTCCTTAGATCCAAGATGAGTCTCCATCTGCCTGTCTTTTTCTATATGAAAAAATATTTTGCGTATGATATGTTGTCCACCACTCAGTCTCACCAACAGCATAACTTCCTCCCACAGCTCCTGACACTCACAGCCCACCTGACTAACTGGGAGGTTTTTATCTGGTCTCAGCCAGTCTCTGATTGGCTTCAGGTGTCCCAATCAGGCTAGCTGTTTCTACTCCTTTCTAGAAGGTTCTTAATTGGCCCCAGGTGTCTTGATTGGCCTGGAGTAGCCTTTGTTTGGCTATCCAGAGAACAGGGACCTGCACATCCTGAGACTAATATACCTGCCATCCAGCACTCTCCTATATCCTTCTGGTCTGACTCCGTCACATATCCCTCCCCTCTGCTCAACACCAAGGGGTTGGGCAACTTGGGTCGACATACAGTGCACCCGTGATAAGCCATCTGTGTTGCCATGGCGACTTCCGGCTCTCTGTTGTATGCGGAACTGAAAGGGTTGAAGGGATAAGAACCATCTAGTCACTCTTGCATTCTTTTCCTTATTCCGCTGCATCCATTGGAGGGGTGCATGGTCCGTCACAAGAGTAAATCGCTGGCCTAAGAGGTAATAACGCAGTGTCTCCATGGCCCATTTGACAGCAAGGCATTCTCTCTCAACTACTGCATACTTCTGTTCTCTTGGGAGCAGCTTCCTGCTTAGGTAAAGGATCGGATGTTCTTCCTCTCCAACCATTTGTGATAGAACCGCTCCCAACCCCACTTCAGAAGCATCTGTCTGTAGAATAAATTCCTTGTTGAAGTCTGGGGCTATAAGTATAGGATCATTACAGAGGGCTGTCCGAAGGTCAGTGAATGCCCTCTCTGATGCATCAGTCCATTTTACCATGTCTGGACCTTGGGCCTTCACCAGGTCCATTAGGGGACTTGCCCTAGTGGCAAAGTGGGGAATAAAACGTCGGTAATAGCCTACCACACCTAGGAATGCACGGACTTGCTTCTTTCGGGATGGCCTGGGCCAGTTTTGAATTGCCTCTAGCTTATTAGTTTGGGGCTTCACTATGCCCCTTCCTACAATATATCCCAGGTATCTAGCCTCTGCTAGCACTATGGCACATTCAGCAGGATTAGCAGTCAGGCCAGCCTGTCTTAAGGTGTGCAGTACTGCTTCGACTTTCTCCAAGTGTGTTCCCCAGTCTGGCGTATGGATAATGACATCATCTAGGTATGCAGCTGCATAACTAGTATAAGGGCGCAACAGTTTATCCATGAAATGCTGGAATGTGGCCGGGGCCTCATGTAGCCCAAAAGGGAGGACAGTATACTGAAATAGCCCATCTGGAGTGGAGAAGGCTGTCTTTTCTTTAGCTTCTTTGGTCAGGGGAATCTGCCAATACCCTTTTGTCAGATCCAATGTGGTCAAAAATCGGGCACTACCCAGTCGGTCAACCAGTTCATCTATGCGTGGTATCGGGTATGCATCGAATTGGGATACTTCATTCAGTCGGCGAAAGTCATTACAGAATCTCGTGGTTCCATCAGGTTTAGGCACTAGAACAATTGGGCTGGACCACTGACTATGAGATTCTTCAATAACCCCTAATTCTAACATTTTCTTTACTTCAGCCTTGATTTCTTCTCTTTTGGTCGCTGGAATTCGGTAGGGCCTCAATGTTACCTTGGCTCCAAGGATCGTGCGGATATGGTGATAGGCCCCAGTCGTCCTCCCCGGTTTTGTAGAGAACACATCTCGATTGTGATTGATCATGCCGGCTGCCTCACTCTTTTGGATCGGCGTCAAGTCTGGAGATATCCTTACTTGCTCGTGTACATCTTCTTCCTGGGGAAGGGTCTCCTGGGTGACTAAGCATGCCTCTCGATCATGCCAAGGTTTTAAAAGATTGATGTGGTAAATTTGCTCCGGCTTCTGACGGCCGGGCTGCCGTATCTTATAGTTCACCTCTCCCACAGCTTCGATCACTTCATAGGGTCCCTGCCACTGGGCCAATAGTTTACTTTCTGCTGTGGGCCCCAGTACCATCACCCGATCTCCTGGTTGAAACCGCCGAAGCTTTGCTTGGTGATTATAATGGGTTTGTTGGGTCTCCTGTGCTTTCTCTAAGTGTTCCCGTACAATGGGCGTAACTCGGGCTATCCGATCTCGCATCTGCAGTACATGCTCAACTATGTTCCTTCCAGGATTTGGCTCTTCTTCCCAGGCTTCTCTGGCTATATCCAGTATGCCCCGGGGATGGCGCCCGTATAGTAGTTCAAATGGAGAGAAACCCGTGGAGGATGGTGGAACCTCCCTAATGGCGAACATGAGGTAAGGCAATAGCGTATCCCAGTCTTTCCCATCCCGGCTCACAACTTTTCTAATCATCGCCTTGAGGGTTCTATTGAACCTTTCCACAAGTCCATCTGTTTGCGGGTGGTATACAGAAGTTCGTAAGGCTTGTACATGGAGTAATGAACAGAGATCTTTCATCAGTTTGGACACAAAAGGTGTACCTTGGTCAGTCAATATCTCCTTGGGTAGCCCAACTCGAGCAAAGATCTGTAGTAGCTCCTTAGCTATTGTCTTAGAAGCTGTATTGCATAGGGGAATGGCTTCTGGGTACTGGGTTGCATAGTCCAGAACAACAAGCACATGTTGGTGGCCCCAAGCTGTCTTCTCAAGGGGGCCTACCAGATCCATGGCTATGCATTCAAAAGGGACCTCTATTATTGGAAGAGGTATCAAAGGAGCCCGCAAGTGCGGGCGAGGGCTATGTAACTGACACTCTGGACAAGACATGCAGTATCTTTGAACATCTTCATGTACTCCTGGCCAGAAGAACCTCCGCAGGATCCGTGCCTGGGTTTTCTCTACCCCTAGGTGTCCTCCAAATAGGTGTCTGTGGGCGAGGCTCAGTATGGCCTTTTGATGTTTTTTTGGCACCAGAAGTTGATGTCTCTCTTGCTCCTGTACTTGCACCACATAGTACAGGAGATCTTTCTTCACTATAAAGTAAGGTCCTGGATCCCGGGCCTTCCCATCAACGGGTATCCCATCTATCTCAGCTACCTCTTTTCTGGCACTATCATATCTAGGGTACTCTGCCTGGTCCCGTCCGAAAGACTCTCTCCCAGAACTAACATGCCTGTGCTCCCAGGGGCTGGCTCCTGCCTCTTCCAATGGTTCATCGTCATCATGGCTGGGGGCGGCCTCTCGCTCATTTTCTGGGGTGGAAGTTTCTCTGTTGGCTGCTCGTGTCCGTCTGCCTACTAGAGCAGTTTTCTGACCCTGGGACAGGATCCGGGTTCCTAAGACCTTTGCGGCCTTCCTTTCTTTTTTAGTCTTCCGGGTCCTTTGGGGGGCTGAGAACAGATCCTCTGAAATTTCAGCAAACATTGGGGGTTGACATTCCCCTGGCAGCAAGCTGCTATCCTCAGGGTTCACACTTTCCTCCAGTCTCTCTGGGGGGAGTAAGTTATCAAACCCTGGATAGTCCCTCCCAGTGACTACAGGGTATGGGAGTTTAGGAACTACGCCCACCGTCACCTCAATGGGGTTCCCCTGAACCTCTAACTCCACTGGGATGGTGGGGTAATGGCTTATGGCCCCATGCACGCATGTCACTGCTACGCGTTTGGCTTGCAGCAGCTGCCTACTTTTTATCAGCTTACCCGATATAAGGGTGATAGCACTCCCAGAGTCCACAAGCGCTGTAGTCTCTACTCCATTTATCTTCACCGGTCTGGTGTAGTTATGTGGGGCTAACGCAACCCCTGCAAGGTGGATAAGGGAGCATAGGACTTCCCAATCCCCAAAGTTACATTGCATAGGCTCCTTGGTGTTGGGACATTGTGCTGCTATGTGTCTCCACTCCCCACATGCATAACATCTATACTTGCTTCTAATCATTTCCCTATCACAGGAGTTAGGGGATTTAGACCCAAGGTTTTCAGCCCGCTCCTTCTTCCACCTAGGATTTCTTGGGGTTTTGGTCACCCAACCTTCCGGGGTTAGGTTCGGGTGCTTGCTCCGAAAGGGGCCTTCCTTAGGTAGTCGGGTCAACTCCCTGGCTGTCATCCGTCTTTCTGCCAGTGTGATCATCTCGTCGTAGGTGGACGGATTATTCTGGCCTACCCATTTGCAGAGATCTGGTGGCAGTCCCCACATGTAATGATCTATGACCAGGGTCTCCAAAATCTCATTCGGGTTGCATGCCTCTGGCTGTAACCACTTCCATGCAAGGTGTATGAGGTCAAATAATTGGGACCTTGGGGGTTTATTCTCCTGGTACTTCCACTCATGGAACCTCTGGGCCCATACTGCTGCTGTCACCCCTGCTCGTGCTAGGATCTCTGCCTTCAGCTGGAGATAATCAATGGCATCTGAGGCAGGCAGGTCAAAGTAGGCCTTCTGGGCCTC
>ML677360.1:3778120-3866543 GCA_007922305.1 Dermatemys mawii | reverse complement strand
TGGGGTTTTGGTCACCCAACCTTCCGGGGTTAGGTTCGGGTGCTTGCTCCGAAAGGGGCCTTCCTTAGGTAGTCGGGTCAACTCCCTGGCTGTCATCCGTCTTTCTGCCAGTGTGATCATCTCGTCGTAGGTGGACGGATTATTCTGGCCTACCCATTTGCAGAGATCTGGTGGCAGTCCCCACATGTAATGATCTATGACCAGGGTCTCCAAAATCTCATTCGGGTTGCATGCCTCTGGCTGTAACCACTTCCATGCAAGGTGTATGAGGTCAAATAATTGGGACCTTGGGGGTTTATTCTCCTGGTACTTCCACTCATGGAACCTCTGGGCCCATACTGCTGCTGTCACCCCTGCTCGTGCTAGGATCTCTGCCTTCAGCTGGAGATAATCAATGGCATCTGAGGCAGGCAGGTCAAAGTAGGCCTTCTGGGCCTCTCCGCACAAAAAAGGGGCGAGAATGCTAGCCCACTTCTCCTGGGGCCATGCCTCACACTGAGCAGTCCTCTCAAACGAGAGGAGATATGCCTCAACGTCATCTTCTGATGTCATCTTTGGCAGACAAACAGTGGCCCTCAGGGTTCGCATCCCATCAGACCCTCGAGGCTGGGTGGTGAGGATCTTTAGCTGATCCACTACCTCTCGCAAGAGGGCATGATCTTGGATTGCCTGGTTCATCAATAATTGATTAGTTTCCTGCTAAAGCCGCAGAGACTCCTGTTGTGCCTTGGCCTGAACCCAGGTGGCCTCCTGCTGGGCTGCCATGGCTTGTACCAGAGCTCTTATCACCTCTTCCATTGTCGCACAAAACAAATGGACAACCAACCAACCAAAAAAAAAAAAATTCCAAAACCCCAGTGCACTTTTTTTTTAAAAAAACTTTTCTTCCGCCACGCTGTGTATGATGATCCCACTCCTAACACCAGTTGTGACAAAGCTCTGTCCTTATCTTCGTGGATCCTGCGTTTCCTGGTGGATTTTTACTAGCCTCAGCGGCTCACTGTGACCCTCCACGAAGCCCTTCTCTCTCTGGAGACAAGGTCATAGCCTATTGAGCCATTTTCATCACAAGCCAGTGAGGAGAAGCTATCCTTCCTGGCACAGTCTCTATTGTTTCCCAATCTCAGAGACTAATTAGGGGAGGCAGAAAGGGGGGAGCCCAGGCCCGCCCTCTACTCTGGGCTCCAGCCCAGGGACCCTAATAGTATCAGCTAAGATGGCTGACCTTCTATCCACAAAACACAATACAATTCCCTGGGCTACTTCCCCACAGCAGCCACTGCTTCTTCAAACTCCACTTCACCCTTACCTCAGGGCCTCCTTCCTTGCATATGATATGTTGTCAGTCTCACCAACAGCACAACTTCCTCCCACAGCTCCTGACACCCACAGCCCACCTGACTAACTGGGAGGTTTTTATCTGGTTTCAGCCAGTCCCTGATTGGCTTCAGGTGTCCCAATCAGGCTAGCTGTTTCTACTCCTTTCTAGAAAGTTTTTAATTGGACCCAGGTGTCTTGATTGGCCTAGAGTAGCCTTTGTTTGGCTATCCAGTGAACAGGGACCTGCACATCCTGAGACTAATATACCTGCCATCCAGCACTCTCCTATATCCTTCTGGTCTGACTCCGTCACAGTATCCATGTCTCAGGAACTAGTGAGCATTGTGAGCATTGCTGATGATATAGGAGTGTGAGTTGTAGCTGCTGGTGATGAGGGTCTTGTGCTGTGTTGCGTAGGTTGTGAGGGAATAGAAATGCTCTCAACGGCTCCTCTGACTATTGTGTGAAGGTGTCCATGCCTGAAGCTGTAATTTGACTCCAGGTGGGGGGAAGACGTCACCTGACCTTCCGCCCGGGAAGGAGAGAAAGGAAGCAGGGGAGGAGCTGGGGAGTGAGTGGCAGTCTGGGTCGGGCTGGGAAGAGGCAGAGAGCTACAGGCAGGCTGGCCTGGCTCTCTGGCCCCCAAAATGGACCCAGCAGAGGGGTCGCGTTCACTCTGCCTACAAGATCTGTGTTCTTAGATCACCTGTCATCTAATAAACCTGTTTTACTGGCTGGCTGAAAGTTACGTCTGACTGTGGAGTTGGAGTGCAGACCCACGGGCTTCCCCAGGACCCTGCCTGGCTGGGCTCGCTGTGGGAAGCGCACGGAGGGGCAGAAGGTGCTGAATGCTCTGAGGTCAGACCCAGGAAGGTGGAAGCTGTATGCTGTGAAGCTCCTAGCCTTGGAGACAGGCTGTTTACGGAGAAGAAGCTTCCCCCCCCACAGAGTCCTGACTGGCTTCTTACGGAGCAGGTCCAGACCATCGCCCTGGGGACTCCGTGACATAGGTACAGCAAGTGGTGCCATTGTGCCACTCTGTGTCGTTTTGGCTCCATGGGTACAGAGATGGAAGGTTTCACTTTGCTCTGTGAGCCTCTGTTAGCACTTGCACACACAGGGTCTTTTGCTCTCTGGGAACTCTTGGTACCAGAAGGCGCTGATGTCTCGCGATCCGATGGGCTTGGTACCAAGACAGACTTTGCAGTCAGGGATCACTTTTTCTTGGCTGATTTCTGGTGCAGTGAAATCTGGGACCCCTTTTTGGTAGCCTTCTTGGATAAAGGCTCTGTCATAGGTGCTTCAAGGGCAGGACCTCTGTCAGAGGTTGCCAACGGTGAACGTTGGCCCTGAGGTGTCCGGGACTCGTGGTCTGAGTTTAAGGAGTTTAAGTTGGAGATCCCTAGCTTTTCGTGCTCTGGCCATGAGGTTACGACAATGTGGACCAATGTTCCCTCTAATTTTTTCCATCCATTTGAGGAAGGAATTTTGTTATATGCACCAAATTATCGAGGTAATATGTGGATGTGTACCACCAGTAGAAACAAAAACACCTAAATATAATATACATTTTTAAAAAGTTACCATAGGGATAATTAGTTCATCCAGGACAGGTTAGGCATTTTAGAACTCACTACTCAAAGAATTAAATTTAAGCGCAAGAGAGAAATAAAAATTATGAAATGCATAGACCAGTCAAAAAACAAACGCCACCACTTCGAAAGAACAAAATTACAGAGAATATATGTTCATTGCAGGAAGTATCAAGTAACAACAAGTATGTACTGGGAGATGAGTGTGAAAGACAAGAAACATGCGTTTCCCCTTTAAGTACATTCACGGCCTGCAGCACTCCCCAGTGGACTGCAGCTGCCCTGAGGTATCCTTCAGATAATCAATATTGTTAACTCTAATGCTATATGGTGGTTTTCCTTAAAACCCAAGTGTGTATGATATTGAGGCAGAAGTGTGTATTTACAGCATCCCCTTGAGTTCTGAGAGAAGTGGAGCAGCTTCCTTCCATTCTGAGTTATAATTAGGGGACTAAAACTTATCCGTATGCCCAAAGTGTGAAGTCCTGGCTGATAATTCTAACATGGAGCTGCGCGCCAGGGTGGATTTGATTTAAATCAAATTGATCTAAATTATTATTTAAATCACTAGTCAGGAAGACTCAATTTAATTATGGATTTCTACACAAAAGTGCATTCTTGTTGGTTGTTATAACCTTAATACATATTCTTCAGAACTCAGAGATGGATGTAGGTTTCATTTTTAGAAGGTACACAATATACATTTTAAAAGGGATTTATTTTGAAAACTTTTCCAATTAGTTTTACACCTATATCAGAAAACGAACGATTGAGTGTTTATTTCATTTACCAAAGGTAATTGAAGCAGATATTTATGAAGTTACTGGGAGATGAACTATCTCCAATTCAACATGGTAATCATTAATATTTGGAGGATTTTCTTGCCATGCTGTACTGGGAGGAGAACATTACCAGACAGACATTTACATTGTTTTATTTAACTAAAACAATAAGATTATGTATTCTGGATTTTTTTCTTCAACAGCAAAGATATAATATTTTAACAAAACAAGTATATGAATTTTTGAATTTAGTTAAACATTCAAGTTTTTTAAATCAGGTTTATTTTTGTTAAAATTGTTTTGAACTAAAATAGCTCAATGAAATATTTTTTAAAAACAAACCATTTTTGCTGTTAACAAGCATGTTATCTCCGTATACACAAATCCACAGTTTGAGAACTGCAAAACTAAGTATCTCTGATGGTATCTTATAGACTGAACACTGAGTCCCATTGGGTAGACAGAATCTATACAGAAGCCCCTGGAGCCCCATAAAATTGGGTCCCTAATCCATGAACTATTGGAACTCATTTACAAAACTTTTCTTAAAGATTGCATGAATATATTGTCTCATACTATAGAATTAGAATTTATAATCCCTATTCCATAATGAGATACATTATAGCTGAAAGATATCTTAATTAAAACTATCTTTAGATAAAATGTTTTTTGAGGAAAATATCCTATAAAAAAAATCAAATTTTTTTATTTAAAAAAAAAAATCGTTGATTTTTATCCAACCTACTGCACACTGATAGAGAAGTCAGGTCATTGTCCCAGTCCAGGCAACATGGCTTCAGGGTGGGAGACCACATTTCCCAGATCGCATTCCTCACTGAAAAGGGCCTTTTTTTTCTTATTGTACAGAAGACCAGAAGCCGCTCTGTGGAGGTTACTGCCATTTTAGTGTTTACACATCAATTTACGTTGTTATGATTCTAGATTCACAATGGAAAAAGATAGAAAATCAGGGACTGTTTTAATTAAAGCGCAGAATTTCAGACGATGGCAAAATGCAGCCCAAATGGTGGAGCCTCACTAAAATCTTGAGCGCTACTGTTTCTTTTTAGCCCTATGATTTGCTGCTGTATGTTGCCCTTTTAAGTAGATTGGCACTCAAAGCAGAGCAGCAGCAGCCACCAGCAAGCTCCCACTGTCCCACTTCTAAGCCCTATCAGGCCCCCTTGCCCAGCTCTGCAGAGACAGGATGCAAGGGCAGGGGATATCCTGACATCAGCACTCCCTTTCTCCCTGCTCTGCATAGCAAGCAGGAGGCTTCTGGGAGCAGTTCCAAAGCAGATGGCAGGAGCAGCATGGCAGCGGGAAACCTGAAGTACACAGTACTTGATAGCTTGCTGAGCTGCCGCCCGGCCATATAGCTTAGAAGGAACTTAGATGTGGACACTTTTGAGGAATGTATGTCTCGCTGAGACAGTGAACACACTGTGCGTGTCCGTCAGAGACAGGGATTGACAGTCTGCAAGTCAGGCAGCATTTCAAGCCTGGTGATCTGGGCATGCCGGAGACAGTCTGTCTCAAACAAAAAGAGAGCAGTAATGCTATGGGAGCCAAAACTTATTTGCCTACAGGGCGGGGGAGGGCTGGGGAATAAGGGTAGAAAAGCAAAAAATATTTTTTTTTAAAATAAAATATGTATAAAGAGTAAACTATCTAACTCAGGGGTAGCCAACCTGTGGTTCCAGAGCCAAATGCAGCTCTTCAGAAGTTAATATGCAGCTCCTTGTATAGGCACCGACTCCAGGGCTGGAGCTACAGGTGCCAACTTTCCAATGTGCAAGGGGTTGCTCACTGCTCAACCCCTGGCTCTGCAACAGGCCCTGCCCCCACTGCACCCCTTCCTGCCCCCTCCCCTGAGCCTGCTATACCCTTGCTCCTTCCTCCTCCCCGTCTCCTTCATGCCATGAAACAGATGATTGGGCGGTACGGGGATGGAGGATGAGGCACTAATCAGTGGGGCTGCTGGTGGGAGGGAGGTGCTGGAAGCAGGGTGGGAGCTCATGGTGCCTGCTGATGTATTACTGTGGCTCTTTGGCAATATACATTGGTAAATTCTGGCTCCTTCTTAGGCTCAGGTTGGCCACTCCGATCTAACTACTAAGTATTCTACCAACTATATTATCTAAAGGCTAATCTTATCTAAAGGTAAGTGAGGATGCTGCTAATTACTCCAACTCAAGCCAAAGGCAGTAGAGAAGGATTTGAGGGACAGTGCGAAACACTGATGGAGTGTGCATGACCCAACCAGGCACTGCTACCACAAATCTCTGATTACAAGTGCAGGGACACCTAAAGTGGAGCACCCACAGGGACACTCCTTGAAAAAGAACAGATGTTACAAGCTTGTTATAGATATGAGTAGTATGAATTACAAATGGTTGTAAGCACATTAGTAGAAAGTGTTGAACAGCCTACTGACCTATTGTACTCTGTAACAAGCTACAACAATAATTTTCTTTTTTTGCAATCCACTATGCACAATTTATCAAATCCTTATCAACTATTTATCAATGGAACCTTAAAATATAAGGTGTGACCACACTGCCTTTCCCACAAACATGTTATTTCTTCTTTTAATGAAGAGTTACAATTCTTCTGAAGGAGAGGGTAAAGACTGGCTTGCTTAGACACATTTATATTGCTGAGGCTTCAGTCCAGAGACAGCAACAACAAAGCTACCATTGAATAAGACCATTCTTTTTATAGAGATCAGAATCGCAAGGTTGTAATAAAAGATCTGCTTTAAATACTGTAGCACACACCATGTTTTATGAAAACCCATGACAGACTATACAATTTGTGAAGCCTGATATAACTGACAACCTTCTAGTTAAAAGGTACTTTTACACTGGATTAATTGTCAAAGAAAGGCTCAATACTGACTCATGCCTTCACTGTAAAAAAAAAAAAAAAAAAAAGACGATTCTGGAATATTGTACATTATGTATACGACGTGACATTCAGTGGAAACAGTGGTAGTTACACAGCAAACCTGGTTACTGCAACTGTTCTATCACTTGCTAACTCCAAAATTAATTTGGATCACAGCTGAATAAGTCTTGTAATAGAAGTCATTTTAATCTCTAAATTGTTTGCTAACAAAAACTCTTTTCATGGAAGTAATTGGATGTAAGCCAAGCACCTTAATAAAACATACACCTAGGATCTGATACTAAGACACCTTATGCTGGAACAGGAGTGAGTATGAAAACTGGAGTCAGGACAAACAAGCTCCATTCCCCGCTCTACCACTAACCTGCTCTGTGACACTTGGGAAGTCACGACTTCTCTTCCCATCAACAAGGAGTTAAGATTTAACTAATGCTGATATTAAATAAAAGGCACCGAAGGGGTGATATAAGTAAAAAATTAGTTCACGTGCACATGGACTGTTACTTTATTTGAAAACTGTCTAAAAGATCAAACAACTCTCCTGAATTTGCACTTCTTGATTGGCTGATGTAATAAAAAAGGCATTTGAACTTACTGTTAACACTTCAAGTTTGCTGGTCTGATACTGGAGGAAGATTTGGTGGATAAAAATCAATATTAAAAAAAACATTAAAATGGTTTTGTCTTTTTTATAAAAAATTTAAATACGTTTTCCTTTTTAAAAATAAACCTATTTGAAATCATATTTTAAACTATGATAAACTATATTAAAGCCCAAACTTCCTACAATATACTAAAATAATTAAAATAATAATATTCAAGAAGTATATTTGCTGCCAAGATTTTAAAGAAAGGCAAATGCCCTAAACTGATGAAAGTCATTGGCTAAGCTCCTGGAACCAGAGCATGCTGAAGTGTTAAATCGCTTTGCAAATAAGTAGCCTCCTTCTGTAGGCGCAGATAAACTAATTTTCTTAATTTCTGTTTATTCTAACTAATCCAATTCAATTATTAGTTCATTCAGAGTTCAGAAACTAACTGGGAGTTGAAAAAAGGAAATAAAACTTGTTTTCCTCTTCCAATTTATAAATGCAAATGAGGTGTGAGAGGATGAGATCTACTATTTCTAAGATCTTGAAGGATATAGTAACTAGAAGCAATCAGTTCAATTCTAACGATAGATAATACTTCTTCAGTTTAATAAATCAGTTAGCTTTAAATACAAAACATATTTTGATAAATCTTTTTCTTATGTGTCCAACCTTTAAGGTAGGTTATATTTATTAAGAAAACATTTTAAAAATGTTGATTCTGTGCCCTTTAATTGAATTCCAGTTTCCATCCAAATGCAACTTGACAGACGACAAGCAAAAAAATCTAATCTAATAAAGAAATACATCATTCACCATTTTCTAACAATAAAAAAGAAAAATTTAAGAATCTGAATAAATGTATATTAAGCTAAATAACTGCTTAAGTAAGTGTATCTGAATATAGCAGACTCTCCTGGTGAGTAAAAAGTACCATCAAAAAGTAGAGTAAAGGCTATATTTAGATGCAAATCAACATGTTTTAATGTAAATCAGCTTCTCTTTAGGAAAGTAATTATAAAGTAGAAATACAATACAAGATTCAAATCAATTATTAAATCAAGATTTCCTGCTTACTGATTTAAATAATTTTGTTTTAAAGTAATCCACCATAGGGGTAAGAGAACCAAGGTCACTGACTCAGCACCTCTAACTTGCTGGGCTAATATCAAGACACTGATCTCTTTGAAACTATTGGTCAACAGCTGTAGTATGCTGCTCTCATGTAAAGACCCAGACTTCTATGAGGTCACTCTTGCTTGCTGAGCTGATGTCAAGAGACACAGTCCTCTGAGGTCAGTGGTTCAACATCCGTCACTGACAAGATAACAGAGACCCCAAGATGATTATATGGGGTACAGACCAACCAAGAATAACTCTTCTGGACAAATTAGACTGCTGTTGATCACTTTTATGATTTGTAATGGTTAATGCCTTATTCTGATCAATCATGTAGCAGGAGAAACAAATGTACATAGCACCGCTTCGAAAAATCTATTTTGAATCTTGGGGAAATAAAAATACTTTAGGAAAAAAAAAAATCAGACATTTACCAACACTCTTCGCAAAAATCAAATCAGCAGGCATACTAAAGCCAAGACATCTAGGTAAGGGCAATAAGAGTTTCAGTGCAAGAGCTCCTCATTGAGCCTTCCCAAAGATGTGAATCAAACCAATCTACCTAATGACATTTTAAAAAGATGTTTCTAATCAGTATTTAGAATATCCCATCACTCACTCTCTTTCCATTTACTAAGTGTTGCCTCAAGAGAGCTGCAACTACATAGAATCATCATCAGCTGCTCATTTTAAAAAAATTACTGTTCAACCAACCTAATTTAAAAATAAGGATTTTTAAAGCATTTGTGAAGCTCTATCCTATTTGTTCCAATTGTGATATGCATTTCCTGTGTCCTAGCCTACACAGCATCTGACAATCAGCGTCTGTCTCCTTATTTCAATACTGTTGTTTTTTAATCGATTTATGATAAAATTAAGTGCTAACGTTTTCCTCTTTGCAATTAGATGCAACTATTCTAATGGCTTTTATACTATACATTAGTTCTTTTAAATCCATTTGAATATTATTTTAAAACAGCAGGTTAGCTTTATGAACTTACCATCACCTGTCATCTCTACATCTTGGATTAAATTTGTATTTTCTGATGTGACCTCTTTGGGACTATTTTTCAACAAAACACTCCTGTAAACCTGCAGTACATGGTAAAAAATGCAGTTATCAAGTAATACAAGAAACTCAAACTTAGATTAAATCACAGCTCTCAGGTTAAATGCGAGTAACATTCATTCTCTAATATTACTATTAGCCTACTTGAAAGAGAGCTTGTATCAAACATTTATCTAAAAGCAAGACAGTGTTATTTACTCACATTGCTATTTGCTTGTGGCTGGTTTCTGTAGCTTTTCATTATGTCCTGAAAAGTTCTTTCCTCTCTGGTCACCTGGAAAAGAAAAAACACTAAGAGGAACTATTTGAAACAAAACATAAAACTATGATTGTTATATTACATTATACTACTTATACTTGTTTAAAAGGGAAATTTTCCAGAGTTTTCTTGATCTCAATTAACTTCATTACTTTTTTCAGACTAAGAAAAGTAAATGACATATAAGAGTAGGAATAACTCACGTATTTTTTCTGGCCTACAAAAAGTTGGTCTTCAGTTTAACGAACAGCCTGCTCTCACTTTCCTTTCCATTACAAAGAAAGGGAAAACTGTGCCATATTCAAGTATGTTGGAAGACTCTGGGGTTATGTAGGACTTCACAGTCACGGGAATAGAAGCCAGCCCACCCTGAGCCCTCACTTTCCAGCCCACACACCAAATACACCATCTAAATGGAGAGGATGGGAAAGCAGATCCTACAAGAAATTAGCCTTAATTCAGCAGAGACAAAAAGATGAATGTTTGATTCCAACATGCTTTATTTTTATATAGCTCCATTTGTGTAGTTTAGCTGGGATGTTGCATATTTCAGGAATATGCTTTGTACATTTGATTTCAAATCCATACTGTACATTTTTCATGAGCAATAGATATAATTTGAACTTATACATTATTTAAAAATGTAGTTCTGACATCTGAATATGACAACATGAGGAGAATAGTTTTTAGTTAACAATTCCTGCTGCTCATTTGCACTGCTCACTTAGGCTGAAGCTTAAAAATTACTTCTTTCCCTTTCCCTTCAGAAGTTATCCCTGAACTGGAAAAGAGAACAATTAATAAGTCTTATTGGGTAAGTAAAAATTTTAGTGACATTTGAAAATTGGATTTCTTATCCTTTGTTAATGGTATCTTCCTTATTTTCTGGCATGAGATGCAAGGCCACAGGGACACGCACATTAAACTCTGTTTCAAGGTAAAGGACGTGTATCACCAATTTTAATAGCGAATGATCAAAAGTTTTACAGTGAAACTATAAGAAAAATATATCGAGGCCCACATGCTACAGTTGGGCTGTCAGGAATCTTATTGCACTGGAGGCAACACTTCAGAGAAAGGCAGGAATCGTGCAGCTGGCACACCTGCTCAGTAAAGCAAGAGAACACACTCACAAACACAAGAAATTATTCAATGGTGGTATTTCTCTGCAAAACTTGTAGCAGTGTCTAAACAAATCTAAGATTTAATGATTGCTTACAGCTACAGTAAAAGCAAGTAATTCCACATTACTTCTTCCACAGGTAATACCTCTTCTCATTTTGTCTTTCCTATTAAGGCTTACTGGGCATGTCAATTTAATATTCTCATCCCATGCAGCACAATGGAGTCCTGGTCCATGACTACGGCTTCCAGTTGCTACAGCAGGGGTCGGCAATAAGTGGCATGCAAGCTGATTTTTAATGGCATGTTCCTGCCAGCCGGGGGCCTAGCCACCGGCCCCATTCAGCCCAAGTCAGCCTGGGTAAACGGAACCCCACTTAGCTGGGTCTGGGGTTCCGGCCGCTGGCTCTTGACTGTCTGGGGTTCCGGATGCCAGTTCCTGCCAGCCAGAGGGGCCAGCAGCCAGAATCCCAGACCCTGCTCAGCCTACTGGGTGAATGGAACCCTAGGCCAGCAGCAGGCTGAGCAAGTAACCGGTCCCACTCAGCCTGCTGCTGGTCTGGGGTTGTGGCCACCGGCCCAGCTCAGTCTGCCAGGCTGGGGTTTCGGCCGTCGGTCCCACTCAGCCTGCTGCTGGCCTGGGGTTTCGTTCACCCAGCAGGCTGAGTGGGGCCTGTGGTCTGGGATTCCAGCCGCTGGCCCCCCTGGCTGGCAGGAACTGGCATCCAGAACCCCAGACAGGCAAGAGCCAGTGGCCGGAACCCCAGACCGGCAGCAGGCTGAGCTGCTCAGCTCGCTGTGAGTCTGGGATACCAGCTGCTGGTCCCGCTCAGCCCACTGCCAACTCTGATCCTGGCCTCGTCCCAGCGCTCTTCAGCTGCCCCCTGGTGTGGCCCACATTGGAAAGCTCAGCAAGGAAAAGCAAGGGCAAGGATCACACTAAACTGATAAGATCTGCATTTTAATTTTATTTTAAATTAAGCTTCCTAAACATTTAAAAAACCTTATTTACTTTAAATCCAACAATAGTTTATTTATATAACATAGACTTATAGCAGGGGTCTCAAACTCAAATGACCACGAGGGCCACAAGAGGACTACATTAGCCTGAGGGCCGCATCACTGACACCCCCACCCAGGCTCTGCCCCCACTCCTCCTTTTCCAGGAGGCCCCAACCCTGCCCCGCCTCTTCCGAGGAGTCCCCTGCCGCATCCTACACTCCCTGCCCTGAGTCCCCTGCAGGATGTGGCAGGGGGCTCAGGGCAGGGAGTTGAGGTGCAGCAGCGGGTCAGAGTGCAGGGTGCGGCAGGGGGCTCAAGGCAGGGAGTGCAAGGAGGTGTGCAGGTGTGGCAGAGGACTCGGGGCAGGAAGTGCAGGGTGCGGCAGGGAACCATTGGGGTGCAGGAGGAGTGAGGGGTGCAGCAGAGGATCAGGGTGCAGCAGGAGGCTTAGGGCAGGGGATTGGGCTGCAAGATGCAGGGGTGGGGGGGGAGGCTCCCCAAGCTCCGCGAAGCGGCTGGAACCTGGCGGAGAGAGGGCACAGAACTCCCTGTCTTGCCATGGCCGCTTCTCCAAGATACCTCCTGAAAAGCTCGCATTGGCTGCGATTCCCAGTTCCCAGCCAAGGGGAGCTGTGGGGGGTGGTGTCTGGAAGTGAGAGTAGCACACAGAGCTATGTGCCGTCCCTCCCCAAGGAGCTGCAGGGACGTGATTCAGGCGTGCGGGCCGGACTGGAGCCGCTCTAGGTAAGTGTGTGTTGGGGGGTGGCGTGGGGAGTGTGGCGGGCTGCAGATAAGGGCTGCTTGAGACCCCCGACTTATAGAGAGAGAGCTTCTAAAAACGTTAAAATGTATTACTTGCACGCAAAACCTTAAATTACAGTGAATAAATGAAGACTTGGTGCACCACTTCTGAAAGATTGCCGATCCCTGTGCTACAGTAATACAAATAATTTACACTGGCACCTTGCCTAGTTTGTGTTATGTGTTTTGTTTATTTTTTCACCTGCTTGCATCAGTCAGAAGTAACATTACAAAACTCCCATTTGTGCGATAAGTTGGGCTGTTTATAGCACCTTAAAACATAATGTGAGCAAGCTTGCTTCCCCAGCACCCCTTTTTATTTCTTAGCAAAACATTTTATTGCTAAGATAGATTCTTAGCTAGGTTCCTCAATCTTAATATCCTGTGTACGCGATTGCTAGAATTGTTTTTCTGAAAAAAATGAAGTGTGGATAAATAAAATAAATTATTCCATGGAAGTGAAAGCCCCAGCAGCCTTTTCGTTACTGCTCTACGTAACTACATAGATTCCTTTTCTAGTCATGGTCTCTCACTTCATAGACCAGCAGGGGTGCAGGCAGAGCACCAGAGACAAGCAACATGAGGCAATCCCTTTTGGAGACAGAATATAACTATGTCCTTTCTAGCTGACAATGGAACAGTGTGAATGAGCTCAAAAAAAAAAAAAAGAGTGCCATCCAGTCCTAAGTCAAAAGGACTGTTGGTATAGGACCTTGAGGGAGGATATGTAAAGCAAAGGAAAAGACGACTTCACGGCTTCATCAACAACTTGGAAGTACCTCCCTTCCCCAGTAAAATATCAAGAGTAAAGCAATTGGATAGTAGATTTTCAGTTTATTTTGTTTAGTTGCTGGAAATAGCTTAAGATAGAATACTTCCTAAAATCTATACATTACCTTTGCCATAATGTAAAAGGCACAAAGGAGGAGCTGATCCAAATGTCTGTCTTTCATTAGATCAGTGCAATGAACTAATGTGAACTCAAAACATGTCCATATCTTCCTGCGCAACTCAATGGAAACGTCCAGTTTTAAGCACAAATCACGCAAGCGCACACTTGCCAAATGATACACCTGGGATGGAAAACAGCACAACAAAGTGAAGCCAACTGAATCTTGAAATCTAGTTTTATCACAACTGTGAGTCTTAAAACAACAAACCATGCCAGCAATTAAAGGGAAGAATTCCAGAAAGCAATTTTTTTTTTAAACCTGTACATGTTTCTGCATCTCAGAAACAGCAATTTGAGATGGCTGGACTGTGTATACTCCAACTCCATGATTGTATAGCTACATAAATGCTGCTACTTGTCAGATAAGCACCTTTTGGAGCCCAATTCCAGCTCTTTGTTTTCTAGTTCCAGACATATCCTCCACAGCATCAAACACAAACATTCAAAAGGTTTAAATGAGGAAAACAACAAATTGGAATCCTACTTAACAAAATACCAGTTGCTTAACCAGAAGGAATTTGACTTCATGACACAGAACAGATATCTAGCTCCCACTCCACTAGTTTTCTGGTTTCTTAGCAACCAGAAACTAGAATAGAAAACTTCTATTCCTATATTTGAAACTCAAATATCTGCAGGTAAAACCCTACTTTCTGTATGCTCAAATTCATAAGTCCAGAATTGACAGGATCTATGCAGCAATTCCTTCATGCAGAGCACCAAATTTGAGAATGGCTAAAAATGAGAATCCATCAACTAAAAGCTACTCTAATAAAAAGTGCTAAATGTATCAAAGTTACCATCCTACCAATCTCTCCAAGGGGTTCTGCATGGGAGAATGCACTCAAATACTGAGTTGTCATCTCTGCCTTACAGGCTTCAGAAATACAAAGTCTGATCCAGCTGGCCAGTATAATCTAACAAGCATTATACCTAAACTACCCCACCAATCTGACCACATACCTTGGGACCCCTCCAGATGAGCAGGAAGTTTGAAGAGGTCATGTACTTTACTTACATCCAAGGAGAGTCTTGGATTAACCTATACAGTATTTAACAGGTTTCTTTTTAAAAACACCTAATTCAGATGAAAACCTGAGATGCCCTTGACAAGTGCAACATGATTAACAGTCTTCCATTAACTTTAGAAGTTCTTTCCCCCACTCTGGAGAACTAAGAACACAAAGACATTTATGTCTGAAAGTAAAAAGAGCAGACTTTTAATGATATGCTCCATTGAAAAGTTCCACAACAGAGGTGGAAGAAAAGAACACCCTTTTGTGCACAAGGATTTAAGTTTGTAACCTGTAACCAAAGGTCAAAACTCTCCTAAAGATGGGGTTTCATCAGAAGCTTGGATTTTAGCTTTTCTAGCAACAGAAAAGAGTAGTTTTGCTTATTATATAATTTTCCAAGCACACAGTGAAGCAGATAAAGATGCATAAAACCACCATGTGATTGAAAATTAAGCTTGCACATTGGTTGGACATTAATTTGGACCAACTTAATTCTCAGACCTCAGACAAGAGGTGGGGATAGCAGTTGTTCAACTGAAAGCAGAGAACCAAACTCCATTCTGACTGTGAGATCCTAAGAGAAATCAGAATCTCTAAGAATGAATATTATTTTCTCTCTGTAACAAAACACTGCAATGAATGAATCTTTCACTGCTAGTGTTGCTGGCTGAAACTATGACCACCAGGAATACTATTAAATAAAGAAGAAAGAAAATTCCAACAGGGAGGCATACAAATAGTGCAAGTACTATTATTTAAGTTTTTGGAAGGCAGATTAAGACTGTTCTAATTAGGCATACTCAAGGGGTTTGCTCATGTTTATGTATAAAGAAATTTCCCTCACCATGTCTCTCTCTAAAATGAAAACGCAAGAGAAAGGCAGCAAAACTCCTATAATTATTCATGCTTATTCATCCCTCAAATTCATTCCTTCCTCTGGTAAGCAGCTTGTTATTTTTCTTTCTGAATACTATCCCAGAGGGCTTAAGTGTCCAATATAGCTTTGTGAAGCCCCACCTAAGCAGCCAATTCTGGACAGATTGGTCCTGGGAGGCAGAGCTGGGAGACAACAAGAGCAGGAATAAGGAACCAGAAAGCACCAACAATTTGTAGCTAGCTATTGGAGATGCTGCCTGTCAACCAAGAAATCAGAGAACAACCTATCTGTCCCTAATTAGTGGGTCTGAAAAGCAACTGATTAGTAATAGGATTTTAAAGTATTTTCCAGCACAGGTGCCTTTATTAGTGCCAAAGGAAAAGTAACTGAAAAACACAGGTGTATAATGGAACAGTTTGCTGAGAGACAGACAAGTTTAAATATAATCAAGCATTAACAAAACAGAGCACTTGGTCAATAAAAGATTACCTCACGCCACCTTTGTCTCTCTAAAATAGACAAAGACATTTAATACAAAGCAAGTCTTAGTCAAGATATTTACTTTTCTGTAAAACAGTGCCAGGGAGCCAGTTTTCTTTGGTTTGCTTCCTGTTGACTGACGTGCTTCCTGTGCTTGATTCATATGGAAATCATTTGGAGATGCACCAATTAAAGCTTGAGCAGTAAGAGGTACTTGTTGATGACTCTCCACTTCAGACTGCTGAGATAAATTCACTGAAATGGGAATCAAGGTGATCCCTCCAGTGTCATTGGCAATACCTGAAGACATATATAAAAATATATTATTTTGCAGCCAAGCTGCATAGTTTAATTGCAAATTTTAATCATAATTCACAGAAACAGTTAATGTTAAGATTGTTCTGCAGTGTTTGATGCCAAAGGAATTCTTGTTTCCCTGGAAGTGTATTAATGAAGGAACAACTTTATCATACTCTTGAAAATACTTACAGGGAGGAACACTGTAAACGTGAAAGATCACACTTCAGTCTAAAACTATTGTTGGTACAAAATGTGCAAGAAACATTAAATATTCATATAACTGAAAGATAGCAGCATCTTGCTTAATTTTTTTCCAGTTTACTTTGTGCATAATCAGTTTCACTGTTTCCCTTGTTATCAATTTATCTCTCAAGCCTCAAAGGGGAGAGAAAGCACATAAATGTTTTTTAATCAATTTCAGAATAAACCCCAAGACCTATTATTTAATTAGAATGTGTAATCTATCAGAAACAAATATTCTTAAATTGACACATTTACAATAACCTAGAGCTGACTGTCCCTTTAACAAAACCATTACTTACTGTAACTGTGGTTCTTCCAAATGTGATGCAGACCTGTATTCTAGTTAGATGTGTGCAGTACCAGCGCACTGGAGCCAGAGTCTTTTGCTAGCAGTACCTGTAGAGGGGTAGTGTTTGTGTCTTGTGGCTCCTCCCGTGGCTATATGAGTGGCGCCACCCATACCCCATTTAGTTCCTTCATAAAGAAAACCCATGAGAGGAGACTGCGATGCAGAGGGGACAGAAGTTGGGTCATGGAATACATGTTCGCATCATACCTTGAAGAACCAGAGTTACAGTAAGTAACTGTTTCTTCTTTGAGTAGATGCAGATATGTACTCCGGTTAGGTGACTCATAAACAGTACCACAATCTGTAGGCAAGGCTCAGAGTTTACTGGAATAGGGGGATCACAGGACTGTCCTTCTGAGGCCTGCATCTGAACAGAAAGATGCAGTAACAGCATAATGGTCCATAATTATACATATGGATGACCACATGGCCACTCTCCAAAAGTCCAGTAAGGAAACATCACCGAGGAATGCCATCAATGTCCCTTTTACCCTCATGGAGTGAGCCTGTATCCGCTGAAGAGGCATAGCCAAAGCTATCTCATACATAGTCTTGAAATAGGATGCTGTTCATCTAGAGATGGTCTGTGCAGAGACTGCTTGCCCCGTCACACAGTCTGCATATAGCACAAAATGGCTTAGTCCTGTCCAGGTAAAAGGCTAGATATAACCTGACATCCAGGATATTGAGATCCTTTTTTTCCAGGGAAGTATGTGGCTTAGAGAAAAATAGAGGTAACTGCACCGCTTAATTCAGATGAAACAGAGACCACTTTGGACAAAAACTTTAGGTGTGGTCGCAGCATCACCTTCTCCTTGGAGAACTGAGTGTAAGATGGCTCAGCCATGAGGGCCTGCAATTCTCACACCCTTCTTCAGAAGTGATAGCTATCAGGAACACAGTTTGCTGAGATAGGAAGGGAAGTGGAGAAGATGCAAGGGGTTTGAACGGAGAGCTCATTAGAACAACCATGACTATTGTGACAAAGCTCTGTCCTTATCTTCGTGGATCCTGCGTTTCCTGGTGGATTTTTACTAGCCTCAGCAGCTCACTGTGACCCTCCAAGGAGCCCTTCTCTCTCTGGAGACAAGGTCACAGCCTATTGAGCCATTTTCATCATAAGCCAGTGAGGAGAAGCTATCCTTCCTGGCACAGTCTCTATTGTCTCCCAGTCTCAGAGACTAATTAGGGGAGGCAGAAAGTGGGGGAGCCCAGGCCCACCCTCTACTCTGGGCTCTAGCCCAGGGACCCTAATAGTATCAGCTAAGATGGCTGACCTTTTATCCACAAAACACAATACAATTCCCTGGGCTACTTCCCCACAGCAGTCCCCGCTTCTTCAAACTCCACTTCACCCCTACCTCAGGGCCTCCTTCCTTCTGTATGATATGTTGTCCAACACACAGTCTCACCAACAGCATAACTTCCTTCCACAGCTCCTGACACCCACAACCCTCCTGACTAACTGGGAGGTTTTTATCTGGATTCAGCCAGTCCCTGATTGGCTTCAGGTGTCCCAATTAGGCTAGCTGTTTCTACTCCTTTCTAGAAGGTTCTTAATTGGCCCCAGGTGTCTTGATTGGCCTGGAGTAGCCTTTGTTTGGCTATCCAGGGAACAGGGACCTGCACACCCTGAGACTAATGTACCTGCCTTCCAGCACTCTCCTATATCCTTCTGGTCTGACTCCGTCACACTATGTTTAGGTTTCAAAGAGGAACCAGTATTTGGATTCAAGATGTAAGAGGAGAAGCCCTTTCAGAAGTCTCATCACCATGGCACTGGAAAAAATAAATGCTGATATTGTTGCCAAATGCACTCTTAGCAAACTGAGTGCAAGGCCTGATTTCTGATGATATAATAGATACTCAAAGGTGTCCTGTATGGTAGCCCCTGTCAGTTGGGTCCTGGCCAAGGACCTCAGCAAGAACCTCTTCTCTTGTAGTAGGCTGTCCTAGTGGAGGACTTCCTACTGTTGAGCAGAACTTGTTGGATAGCTTCCGAACATTACTCTTTCTCTTCATTCAATATAGCAGGATGGAGGGTGCAGCCATGGTGCTGAGCAGGTTGGGATGGAGAGGAAGCACTACGGGAGGCTGAACTGACAGAGCAAGGAGAACCAGGACTCTCTCTGCCATGCTGGAGCAATGAGGATGCTTGGCTCATTCCGCCTTGAGTTTGAGGATGACCTGCGGAATGATTGGAATAGGTGGAAAGGCATACAAAAAGAGTCAACTGCCAGCTGCAGTGGAAGGCGTCAGAGAGGGAGCCCAGGCTGAGGCCCCCTAAAGAACAGAATTGTCGACACTTTGTTTTCTCTCATCACAAACAGGCTAATTGCGGGGATTTCCCATGCTGCAACGATGAACTGGAGGACACTCTCCTTCATGGACCACTTGTGGCTCAGGAAGAAAAGCCTGCTGAGAGGGTGAGACCTCTATGCACTCCATGCAAGCGGACTGCTCCTGGAGTGATACCTTCAATGCAAAATTGCCATAGGTTGACCACCTCCAGGCAGAGTAACCAGGAATGTGCACCCCCTTGTTGTTCACATAATACATCGCAGTGATATTGTCAGTGAGTATGCAAATCACTGAGTGTCTGATATTGTTCCAGAAGGCAAGACTTGCATTGTGGATGGCTCAAAGTTCTAACACATTGACATGCAGTGAGGCTTCCTGTTCCAACCACTGGCACTGCACCCTCAATGAGTCCAGATGTACTCCCCAACTCAGAAGGGAGGCGTTGGTAATGACTGACTTGGTCTCAGAGGGCCAAGTGAAAGGGACTCCTTTGCACACACAACGTAGGGACTCCCATAAGCATAAGGAATCTAGGACTGGTGGAGGAAGGTGAATCAATCTGTTCAGAGAATACAAGGTAGGGCAGTAGACCATCCTTAGCTACATCTGAAGAGGGCGAAGGCGCAGCCTACCAAACTGGATCACTTGCATGTAAGCGGGCATGTGACAACAGGCTCAGAAACATCCAAAAAGTCGTTGAAGGCTAAGATTGTAGACTGAGGCAGAGTGTTGAAGTGCTTGGAAGCGGTAGGTCAGCAGGAACATCCTTTACCTCGTGGAATCTAACAGGGGTTTAATTAACTCTTTCATTTTTATTTTTTGAGTGGGAACCACAATTGTCTTTGTGGTGTTTAAGTGAGTCAAAAACAGTCAAACAAATGCAATATGGTGTCAATGTGGGTGAGAACCTCCTCTCTGGAGCCACCCTTCAGTAACCAGTCATTGAGGTATGGGAGAATGTGGATTTCCTTCTTCCTGAGATATGCCACAACACCACCATGCATTTGGTGAAGACTCAGAAGGCAGAAGAGAGGTCAAATGGGATAGGAGTATAATGAAAGTGGCATTCTCTTACCACACAGTGCAGAAATTTCCTCTGGCTCAGTAGAATCGCCATACGAAGGTAAGTTCCAGAGCAGCAAATCAGCCATTCTGAGACCATGCGAGGAGGTTAGCCGGAAATGACCATGTGAAATCTCATGTATCTGATTAATTTGTTGAGGCCGTGAAAGTTGAGAATGGGTCTCATCCTTCCTTGGATTTCGGTATCAGGAAATACTAGGAGTAAAAGCTGTGGCCCTGGTGCTCCAGTGGAACTTTCTTCACCACTCCCAGTGTCAACAGAAAGCTAACCTGCTTGATGAGCAGTGTCTTGTGAGAGGAGTCCCTGAATATGGATTTTGAGGTGGTGTGCGTAGCCTGATTTGACAGTGTCTAGGACCCAGCTGTTAGAGACAACTGAGTCCCCAGCACTGCAAAAGTGGGCCAGCCTCTCCCTAAAGAGACAGAAAAGGTGGAGTATTGACTGAATCAGTGCTCTGGACTAAGGAGTCAAAATGGGTGTGTCATAAGTATAAAGTAGCCTAGAATTACTGTTTACCTGTAAGGGGTTAAGCTAAAGGTAACCTGAAGAGAGGGGGACAAGTGACCAATAGGAACTGGAGATGCTAATCAACCTCCAAAGACAAAGAGAGGGTTTAGTTTCCCTCTCTCTGTTTTGCCCGGCTATGGGATGAACCACACCTATGTCTTTTTCTCTACCTATTTAATATTCTAATCAGCAACAACAAGTAAAGTTAGACAGTAAGTTCTCTTATTCTAGCCTTGGAAAATTCTCTAGTGTGGGGGATTAGCTTTGTGTTTCTTGATATTGTAAGGCTCAGCAGAGATATCAATAGTGGGAGAAAGTTACCCCGGGGAAGAGGTTTGGTTTCTTAATTCTTTCGTTGATTATTGTAAGTGCTGTCCTACTGATGGTTATAAGGGATTTATTCCTTTCTTTTCTTTTCTTAAAATCTTTCTTTTAAGAATTTGACTGCTTGGTTTCCATTGTGTAAGATCCTGGTTTTAGATTGGGCATGTCTTGCATTTATCCAAGAATCACATTGTTTTCTCTTTTTGATCACAGCTGCAAGACCAATGTTTAGATGTTTCTAGCCCTGGAAGAACGTAGGGCCATGTCTACTCCTAAATGTTAGGTGGGCATAGTTACATGGCTCCTAGGTGTGAAAAATTCACACCTGAAACATGCAGTTAAGCCAGCCAAAACCCTGGCATAGACACCACTAGATCAGTGGAAGAATTTTCCCATCAATCTAGATAACATCACTCAAGGAGGTGGATTAACTACAGGAACAAAGAAATCCCTTCTGTGGCTTTAGCAACTGTCTACGCTATGGCATTACAGAGGGTCCACCGAAGAGCTGTAGCTCTGCCTTTGTAGTGTAGACAAGACCTAAGTTATAGCCCCTAAAATCACATCCTGATCAGCACTCTAATCCATTTAATTCCTAAATGGTTTTAGAAGCAGGTATTCTACAAACTACTGAAGTTAAAAAGGATGGCTCTATGCCTCTTGAAAGCTTGAGTTCCTAGATTTCAAGTGGTTATAAGGCATTTGTTTCTAGCCCTATAGAACTCTAAAAGTGAACTGTCCAAAAGCAATTAATTCAGACTAGGTGTATACATTTGCGAGTCCCAAAATAAAGTGCATTTGGGCATCTGACTGAGCACAGCTCACCCCATTTACTCACTAAAATTCCTACTCAAGGCTAACGGTTTGCCAGGCCTGACATTGCAATTGCCCAGACTAATGGTCACAATCTTCAGCATGTATGGTAATGATGCATCTTGTATATGGGATTATAGTCCAGCCCAACTCAACTCACTCTTCTGGTTTTATCATTTTCTGAAAGGACTGAAAGCAGGCTTTGTTTAAAATACTTCTTTGTCAGTCCAATCATTTCCTTCTTGGAGAGCTTTTCCATGCTTCTGTTAGGTAGAGAAGTTTCTATGGTTCACCCTTGGAAAATCATGAGCCCTTTGCATTTCCAAAACACAGATTTCCAGCTTGGCCACTAGACCACCTTGACAGACTAGTGCAACTTGGTTGCACTAGTCTGCCCATCTGACAGACAATGGCTGACCATCTGACAGACAATGACACCTTGATGCCTATTCCCCATGCACTGTCCTCGCATGTTACCACAGTGTACAGACCTAGAGAAACATAAAGCAGCAAGGGAGAATCCTGAAGGACTAACAGAAGATTCAGCCCCAAATCCAGTTGCTTGCATCAAGAATTATGGCATTTTTATGCTGTTACTATGACTGAGGTGATGAAAGTTGTTTTCTCAGCCGTAACTTCTACAAAATCCAAACCAGAGGAAGCATTCTGAATTGTGGGCAATCTGATTAACCCAGACTGTCTCAGCAATGTAAAATCTAGTGTTTCTCACATGAATAGTAGTTAACGTAGACATCATAATATAAACTGGAATTCCGACAGAGCTGACCACTTCAATAGGAACAGTACAAGAGTGGGAGATAAAATATGCCACCTGTATTGGGTGGCTCTCAAATGGTTTCTCTTGCTGAGGTTTTGGTTGTAACCCCAAGCATATCACATCATGTATGGAAAGGTCCTTATATCCTTCATGACTGATGACAGCAATAGAAAAGACAACAGGCCTATTATTGTCAAAGATTCCTAATGCCTTCATTAGGGATAGCAATAGGCCAATGACATTTAATAAACAGTGCTTAGGACCTTGCTCAAGAAACCGTATTTGATTGTTAACAGACAGTTTTTGTCTTGCCTTGAATCTCTCCTTTTAAGAGAAGGTAATTCAAAAGATAATGATGAGCCAGCTTCAGTACTGATTATACAGATTGTGATGCCTAACTTCTGGGCTCAGGCTTGTTTATGGAAACACCACTATTGATATGGATGATTTTCTGGTGATGATATAAAAGGTAAAGTTCCCAAGCTGATTTTAATAGATTTACCAGCAGCTCTGCATAACATTGTGACTGAAAGGTCTGACTGACTTGCCTGCAAGATATTGCAGGAGTGGACAGAGGACTCTTTCAGTGGGTTTACCTCTCAGAAGCATCCAAAAAGGGTAGTGGCTGGGCAATTTCTCCGCCTCGCAAATACAGGGTTCCATAGCATACCATCTGTCTGACAATCCCTTCTGTCCGACATTCCTATTAATCCACTTGGAAAGATAAAGAGTTTGGACTACTGGGTCGTCAGTATAACAATACGCAGCTCTTTGCCACCATCTCAAACAATATGGCATCTATAGTCTCTTTACTCTGCCAGCATACGATACAGAGAGATGGAGGAACATTCAAGATGGGAAACTCTGCAGTTTTGTTTCCTGGTACGGGGAAGGAGATGGGGGATTAAACCAATGGTGTGTCTGCATCACCTAACAAGTGTATAATATCTGACTTTCACCAAAATGGTTCACATCCTCAGGGTCTCATTGGATTTATCACTGCTCTTTGATTCAAACTGCATTGATGACCCATAGTGAGTGAGTTTGCCATTGATCATGGACCATTCTTCTTCGATCTGGATCTCACATAGTCATCCACACCTTTGTTATCACCAACTGGGAGAAATGTGTCTTAGGACTAATTCTTCCAACTACTTCAGCTATCTTCTGCCTTCCTCCCAACTGCTGCAAGTTGCCTCAAACCGGGACCTGAGATCAAGTCTCTACATTGGCTTCCTGTTTTCTTCTGGCTGTAATTCAAGATGTTGGTAATCATATTCAAAACCTAAATTGTGTGGAGTCAAGGTATCGAGAAAATATCTCTCACCTTATACACCTGCATAGCAATTAATATCTATTAAGATCAGCTGTGAGACTGCTAAAATTGAACACTCAGGGCGTGATACTATGCAATGCAGTTGTAGGGTGCTGCAAGTACAAGCACAGGTAATAAACTAGTACAGGGAGTGCAGTGGAATGTACTCCTGTATTAGTGAAATAGCGATTATGTCTGTTAAGTCACTTCTGTGTAGGAGTCTTCGGAAAAGAATGCAAAGCTAAGTGTCTCAGTTGTATTCCATGGATTGTTGTGTATTGCACTATAACTTCCAAGAACATGGCTTCCCATGTTTGGCAGCATGGCTCTCAGTCAAAGGTACTACCCTTAAAATTTGCTTCTCTTGTTATCACAAACCTATAATGGTTTCTGAATGAATTTTATTTAGAAAGCACTTGACTATTATCTTAGTTTCTGTGAATGGCATATCTAATTTTGTTTTGCTCTTTTAAAGATCATCCTTGGTAACAGATCTTACAGAAATTGGTATATATTCAACTTTAATCTGCTTCTTTTGAATTAGAAATATCAGAAATTAGAGAGAGCTCCATTAAATCATCTAGTGCATTCCTCATGGGCCAGAGCAGGATTTGGGGAGTTGCCATACAGCCAACTTCAATCAGTCAGAGTCAAGTATTGTGAGTCTTTCATGTATCAATCTGTTTCTAAAATTCATATCCCCTTATCCTTAAGTAAAATCATGATATACTGAGTAAACAGATAAGGATACAGCTGTACCTGAGGACCTAAGCATATTAAATCCCCAAGAACTATTTTCTCATACATCTTGTTAAGGCTTCATCTGTGATGAAGCAAAATTTGCAAAACAACTTCACAAACCCTGCCCCAGCCTGCAGCAGATGCATTACCAGGATAATCTGTAAACAAGTCTTTGTCTAGACACTAGTCCACGCAATATTAAGCAATAGGGATGGCAAAGTATATTTTCTCTTAATTTTTCTTTTCAAAGAAATTTTCTTTAAATGTTACTTGTTTAAAATGCAAAGCCCTCCAAACTGAATCTACATTGTGTTTGATAGTACAACCAAACCCCAGAAAAAGGACACAGTAAAGCATTCAGCACCATTATAAAGTACACTGGAGTAAAATGAATGGATATCTTACCATGCAGTGGGATTGTAACTTTCTGTCCCATTGTTCCTGTTACAGTAGCTGTTGCCATGGTCAAAATTGTCTGTCCCGGTGAGAGAGAGAAATTTTCAGCAGCAACGCTTGAAGCTGGGGCAATTTTCAACTTAGTTCCTTCAGACAGAACCTTTTCTACCTGCATGTCTTTTGGGCTGTCATCGCCAAAGAGCCTTCTCTTAGCACTTCCTGCTGTAGGAGAACTGTAGCGCTCATGAACAGGGATCGGAGACAATGGCTGCATGTCTAATATGCAAGAAAGGAAAAAAAAAATCACTATAATATGCAGCAGTTTAAAAGAAATACAATGTCCAAAATGAGAGAACTGCTAGCCCCCAAGCTACAAAACAGAAGTCAGAATCACAAGAAACTTTCCACTGACAAAACAGTAGCACCATAATATACAGACCAAAGTCCTCTAACCCTTCAGTTGCTTCCCCTTATTCTCCACTATTCCCAATCAATTCATTTAATTGACAATATTTTGGAGTCTTAGCTGCTGGAAAGCAACTGAGACCTCCTCCTCCTCCAGTTGCATCTTCCTTGTGCTCTAGCAGGTTGGACATCTTGTGTCTCTGCCTCTTCCTCTTTAATTCCCTTGGTACTACCCAGTTTGAATCTGCCCTCCCTTTGCTCATTCCCTTATCTCTACTTCTGCTCACAAACTCTGCTCACTTTTCAGAGGGGTAGCCGTGTTAGTCTGGAATTGCAGAAGTGACAAAGAGTCCTGTGGCACCTTAAAGACTAAAGTATTAGAGCATAAGCTTTCGTGGGCTAATACCCACTTTGTCAGATGAATGCAGTGGAAGTATCCAGGGGCAGGTATAAATAGGTAGGCAAGAACCAGGTTAGAGATAACAGGGTTACTCCAAAGAGGCTGAACCAGCTTGTTATCTCTAATCAGGGAGGGTGAGGTGTTCCTTTAGCAGCTGAACTGGAGGTGTGAACAGCGAGAGAAGAGAAACTGCTCTTGTGGTTAGCTAGCCATTCATAATCCCTATTCACTCCTGAGTTGATTGTGTCAAATCTGCAAATGAATTGCAGCTCTGCAGTTTCTCTTTGCAGTCTGGTCTTTAAGTTTTTTTGCTGCAATATAGTGACTTTTAAATCTGCAATTGTGTGTGCAGGGAGATTGAAGTGTTCTCCTACAGGTTTTTCTATACTGCCATTCCTGATACCTGATTTGTGTCCATTTATCCTTTTTTGTAGGACTGTCCAGTTTGGCCGATGTACATATCAGATTGCTGTCCCATTACTGGTAGATGTGCAGGTGAATGAACCAGTGACGGTGTGGCTGATCTGGTCAGCTCCTGTGATGGTGTGGCTGGTGTAGATATGTGGGCACAGTTGTCATCGAGGTTTTTTGCATGGATTGGTTCCTGAGTTAGAGTTATTATGGTGCGTTATTATGGAGTTATTATATCTGCTCACTTTTGTTGCTGCCCAATAGCATGAGCGGAAGCAGTTACACTGATCAGTACAAGAGAGGTTACTCATCTTGTGCAGTAACTGACGTTCTTTGAGATGAGTGCTCCACGTTAGGTGTTGGATAGTGCTGTGCCTTCGATCGAAGATTTTTGTAGCAGTACTTGTACCGGCTACGCATGTGTAGAGCCTTCCCCCTCCTCCCGCTCTCAGTGTTCCCTAACAGAATGCATGTGTGGCCGGTCTCCTCAGTTCCTTCTCTACAAAGGAGGCTACCCCAACTCCGAAGTAGAGGGGTGTTGGGTGGAGAGTGGAGGGACACTCATCTCGAAGATCATCAGTAACTGCACAAGGTGAGTATCATCATCATCTTCTTCTTCTTCATCTTCTTCTTCTTCGAGAGTCCCTATGGGTGCTCCACGTTAGATGGCTTCAAAGCAGTGTATCTCAAGGTGGTAGGGCCTTCGGATTGGGTAGAAATGCAGCAGATAAAGCAGCTCTGCCCAATCGTGTATCTGAGAGAGGGCCCTGAGTAAGAGCATAGTATTTAACAAAAGTATGATCAGAGGACCAGGGGACTGCTTTACAGGTGTCAGTCGGGAACTTTACATAAATAAGCCACAGATGTGGCCATCGATCTAGTGGAGTGAATTCTTATGTCCTGTGGAGGCAAAACTTGTCGTATTTGATAACAGAGTCTGATGCAATCAGAGATCCATCTTGAAAGTCTATGTGTTGAAATACGTGTCCCTCTGGATCGCTCGGCAATGGAGACAAAGAGTCTAGGAGAATTCCTAAAAGGCTTGGTCCTGTTTGAATAGAAGGATAAAGCCCTGCAGATGTGTAGTATATGCATTGTGGATTCGAAAGAATTTGCATGGGGGTTAGGAAAAAGATTGGCAAGTGTATTGGTTCACTGATGTGAAAAGATGAGTGGCTCTTTGGGAGAAATTTGGGATGTAATCAGAGGGTAACTTTATCCTTGAAAAACAGGGTATAAGGTGGGTCCGCCATGAGACCCACCTTCTCGCCTGGCAGAAGTAATTGCCACTAAGAATGTTGTTTTCATAGAAAGGTATAAAAAAGAGCAAGAGGCTAGGGGTTCGAAAGATTGTTGAGTTAAGCAAGATAAGACAAAGTGAAGGTCCCACAGAGGAGCAGGAGGTCTAACATCTGGGTATGGGGATTGAAGCCCTTTGAGAAATCGTTTAGTCATTGGATGAGCAAACACAGAGGTATTGTTACAGCAGCTAGGTGGACTTTAATGGAGCTAAAGGAAAAGCCAGATCATTTGAGGTCAAGCAGATTGTCAAGTATAAGAGAAAGAGGTGCAGACATAGAGGGCAGTTTTTTTGATGAGCACCATTGTGTGAATTGTTTCCACTTTTGGAGATAGGTGGTGTGAGTAGATTGGGTTCTGCTATGTAAAAGCACTCTTTGAACTTCCTCCAAGCATGCTAGTTCGTGTTGGGAGAACCATGGAGGAACCAAGCTTTGAGGTGAAGCATGGGCAGATTGGAGTGGAGAAAACGGCCGTGTTTCTGCAATAGTAGGTCCAGAATGAGACGCAACGAGATTGATGGTCGAGTTGACATCCTGGTAAGGAAGGGGAAACCACGGTTGTCTGGGTCATGCTGGAACAATCAAGATCACCTGGGCACAATCTGATCATATCTTTGTGATAACTCTGTGGAGAATCGGGATTGGGGGGAAAGCTTAGAATAAGTTCCCGTGCCATGGGATCATAAACGCATCTGCCATGGAGCGTTTGCCCAATCCTGCTCTGGGGCAGAAATTTGTTGAGCCTGATAAATTTGTTGAGCCACCTGGGATTATGGGGTCGCCATCCCACCGTTTTCTTTTGTGTTAAGAAATAATGGGAGTAAAACCCACTTCGTCTGTGTTGTTTGGGCACGAGCTCCACCGCCCCCAATAGAAGGAGATGTTGAACCTCTTGCAGGAGCAGGTGCTTGTGAAAGGGGTCCCTGAAGAGGGACAGGGAGGATGGGTAGGTAGGGGACATGGATAGGAAGGGGATGGAATAGCCAAGCGTGATAACCTCTAAAACCCGCTTGTCGGTGGTAATGTTGTGACAGTGACGGGACAATGGTCGCAGGCGGTCCCCAAAAATGGGGACGGGTTATGTGAGCGCTGAAACAGGAACATTGTTTTCAAAACCCTTGACCAAGGCTTCAGAGCTCCTTGTTAGTTGTAGGGAGTTGAGACGCTGCCGCGGGATTGGGATGGCAACGCTGGAATCTGGGTCTCTGGCATTGCTGCTGCTGTTCGCACGATCTTTGGAATTGTTGGGTATATGCGGGGGTAGCAAGGACATTGCTATCTGAATTGTTGTCTAATGGTTTGTACTCCTAAGGAGCAGAGAGTCGCCCTGGAATCCTTCACGGAGTGAAGGATGCCACTTGTTGTGGAGGCAAAGAGTTTATTGCCATCAAATGGAAGATCGTCAATAGTGGTCTGGACCTCCAGAGGAAATGAAGAGGAGAACCACGAACGTCAGTGCACGACTACTGCTGTAGCGGTGGATCTGGATGCAGCATTGGCTGCGTCGAAGGCTGTGTGATATAATTTGCCCCTCAGAGACTAGAGTGGTGAATTGTTTCCTCTTTGCCCATGGAATCCATGAATTTATTGTAATTTTTGTGATAATATTTAGTCAGAACAGCCATATAATTAGCAATTCGAAACTGTAGGGTGGAAGATGCGTATACTTTGCGTCCAAGCTGATCTAAACGTTTACTGTCTTTATCCTTTGGGGTGTAATGGGAAGACTGGTTCTTGTTCCTCTGGTTGACTGTCAACCAGTGAATTAGACACCGGATGGGTGAAGAGAAAATCAGCGCTCTTGGGAGGGAAGTAGTATTTTTGGTCCGCTCGCTTACAGGTAGGAAGACTAGAAGCAGGAGTCTGCCAGACGGCTTTGGAAGATTCCAGAACTGGGTTGATCGGCAATGCCACTCTGGAAGAACAAGAATGCTGCAGGATGTCCGTTAATTCATGGTGCTGCTCAGGAATCTCCTCCAGATTAATTCTTAATTCACTGGTACTGTCTGGTGAGTGGTCTCAGTGGCAGATCGGTGAGCTTGCGGTGCCAGGCCAGTGTCAAGTCTGGTTGAGGTGGCATAGCGAGCATGGACTTGAGGATATGATGCCCACAGAGCCCAGTATTGGCACTGTCGGGGGAAGGGCATAGGTGGCGCTATCCACAGGTTTATACACCATGGGTCAGGGTCCTGAGAATAGAAGGAGGCGGTGTTTCTATGGCTGCTATTAACTAGGGTCTGAGGATGAGACACTTGATAAGATGAAAATTCCTCCTGAAGACCTCCTTCCTCTTCACTGGAGAAAGGCTGCTCGGACCCTGGCTGTGCATTTGGTGATAAACAGGCATCCAGCAAGGGTGGCTGTAGAACGGGTGACACAAGGAGGTCACTTGACTGTGTAAATTGTATTGCTGAGGCTTCTCCACAAGGTGAAGACTTTGTGAGAGGAAGCTGCTGAGAGGAGAATTGTCTCTGTACGGGCACCTTCGGAGTTAGGCTGCCTGTCAGCTCAGCAAGTTTCCGTGTGGAAGCTTGGGAGCCTGTGAGGGGCCAGGCCTGTCTGCTTGTCTTGGCACCGCTGCCGAAGGGTGCCATCTGAGAGGCAGGCAACTGAAAGCCTATAGCCTCGGCACCAGAGCTGTGTGCTGCCGCACCGTCAGGCAGCTATCGCACGGCACCGGAGGAGCTGGGTGCTTCAGAAGTGCTCAGCCGGGGGAAGGCTGGCAGGGAGACAGTAAACCTGCCTGAAGAAGCCTTCCCCCTGGAGGACTGTTTAGCTGGTAACAGAAGGTGGCGTTTCGTTGAGGTTTTCTTTGTTTTTTTTACCAGCTGAAGGGATGTGGCATGGAGCAGAGCCAGAAACTGTGCCTGGGTCTGAAGCAGACCCTAAGGATTTTTGCAGCAGGAGGAGCTTCAACTTCAACTCCCTGTCCTTTCGTGCCCTAGACTTCAGTTTGCTGCAGTGGGAACATTTTTGGGGAACATGAGACTCCCCCAAACATTTTATACATTTGGAATGGCCATCTGATAGAGGGATGGCATCGCTTAAATCCTGGAGAGTCCGGTATGTTGGCAGTGGCTGTGCTGACAGGAACGAAGAGAAACCTCCTCCCCTACCGTTCCTTAAAGAGACACTAACACTGCTAGTAATAGTAAACTACACTATTGGTAACAAATAATCTATCTAAAAGAGTAACAGTAACAAGGGAGAATTATTTTCTGATGAGTCTGCTGGGCTCCGTCTCAAGGAACTCCGTCTCGTCTTCTGATGAGTCTGCTGGGCTCCATCTCAAGGAACTGAGGAGACCGGCCAAGCTCTGCACATGGGTGGCCAGTATGAGTACTGCTGCAAAAATCTCTGACTGACGGCACAGGGATGCCCCAACACCTAACGTGGAGCACCCGCAGGGACTTTCTCGAAAAAGAATATTAGGTTCCACTCTTCTGCACCAAGGAATCCTTTAGAAGCATAAGATAATCTCCTGCTGCTCAAGATAGTACATGGTGTGTCCCTCTCTCCATCCAACAAAGCAGAAGAGCTTCTGGGTAAACAGCAAAATGAAACTGGCAAAAAACTTGGCAGTTTCACTCTGCTTCTAGTTTTCACCCACTCCCAGCAGACATTTCCTTGTCAGCAGAGGCAGGTGTATTTTTTTCAAGCTCTGCTCTTCTTCCCTTTAGTATGCTTCTTTATTTTCTGTAAATTTCTTTGAATGGTAACGACAGGTCATACAATCCAGTGGACAGAATTGTTTGCCTTTTTGCGAAAAAACAGCAAGTCCAAGATTTTGATTGTGGGTTTTTCTTTGTTTCTGTTAAAAATAAGTGTCCATTTAAGAACTAATGAGATAGAGGATAGTATTTTTTTTAAAAAGAAAATGACCTGTCAAATCTGAGAATGGAAGTATAAATATAGAAAAAACACAGGACAGAACCAAACTGCATAGTGAACTATTGAATAGATTAGAACAGCAGGAGAAGCAGAGCTATCAGCTGTTAAGGATTACAGCTACAAATCTGAATCAGTATAGACAACCTTAGAAAAGGCACAATGGTAAATATTACTCTGATTCAGGGTAGGCAATGTGGACATAAACACTGGTGTGTCACTCACTGCAATACAACTGATGGAAGCACAAGCAATTGAGTGTTATGGAGACAAAGCCACAGAGTTAAGGAGAAGATTTCCAGACAGAAAGTTTGAAAAGCCAAATGACAAAGATTCTAAGAAAACACAATTCAGACACCCAGGATTTCTTTATGTATTACTATGAGTGGTTTGAAATACTATATACTACAAATACATCAGAAGCTCTCAACTTACCCCGTCGTAAACTCCCACCAAGATCTGTGCGAACCTCTTTCACCCGGGGATGCACAATAGGCGATACTGGCATCATAGGGAGGTGCCCTAGTCCACTTCCTCCATTACTGGCTTCAAAATTACTTGGGTATATTACCTGAGATATAAGAGATGCCAGTTTAAGAATGAACAATCTTTGCCTTTTCATACCATTACCATTATTAAAAAGGTATCAGAGAACACTGTGTCTTAGTTTTTATAACTATTTCACTACTGGATAAATTGTTGCATTTGATTAACATCCTATGCAGCCTAACATTCCAGCCCTGGAAAAGGAGTACGCTTCCATTTTCTGGTAATTTATTTTCGCTTCAACATACTTCTTCACAGGTTGGGACCTTGTTTTCTGAAGCTTGTAGAGCTTTCCATAGAGCAGAGTCGCTGGTCCAGGCAAGACTCTCTAGAATCTGTTCTTCAATGTTGTTGAGGTGCTTCACCATGTCTCTGGAGAGTCCTTCCTCAGACCGAATCAATACTTCAATCACCTAAAGGGAAAGAAGGCAGTTTAATCAGTCTGCTAAAGGAAAACCTTAACCCCACTCTGACAGAATGCTAGCTGTAGCACTCTGATCACTGACACTGCTGCAGCTCAGAAAAAGTTGCAGGCAAAACTGGGAACAATTAGCTATTTTCTGTAGGTGGATTATGAGTAATTACTAGACTATTGATACAACTGGTTGTAATTGAGAGAATATAAGTGGGAGGAACAGGAAGCAGAAGGGAGAGCTCAGAATGTGAGCTGTACAAAGGAGAGAAGCAGTATGGAAAGCTCCTGATGCAATATGCCTGTGTCATGTTCTGTTTAAAAAAGAATTGTGGAATAAAAGATACATGTAATGAAAGGAAAATGGCTTGGGTGTGCTTATGACTGTGAGACTATGGGAACAGGCTATAAAGCATGGTACACTCATCAACTGACCATTCATTTCAGGTCCAGTTCAAACCCTTTCCCCGTCCTTGTTTTTAAAAGCTCCAGATTCTATTACATACCTTGCATGTTTCTGCTCCTCTTCCTGATACCTCTGCTCATCCCACACACTCCCCTCATCCCAAAACATGCCATCTTGCCACAGCTATTGCTGGAATCCTGTGGTCTGGAATAGCTTCCCTATATCAATTTTCCATCTGATTTCAAGTCTCAGAGGGCCTGTGTTTTACAGGAGTTCAGATATAATGGTCCCTTTTGGCCTTAGAATTTATGAAGACATTTCCTTCATTGTCATATATCTGTTTCTTTCTCCCTCTCCTTCTTCATCTTCACTGAGAGAAAAGTTTCGTTCTTCACAGAATTTTAAAACTCAGTATAAAAGGCTTCATATGAAATGGTGATTACATACATGTACACCATTGTTTACGATTAGATTTAAATTTAGTTTTTAATAGACGCTCTACCATTTTATAACTAGGTGATGTTCAAAAATACCACTAGCAATCAATCTGAACCTTCATTTGAAAAAAGGTTAAAGCCCTTAAGGTTGTGAAGCTAGTTTTACCTGACACAACAGATATTAGTCACGTCGCTTAGGAGGTTGTTGGTCACATTGATGGTACAGAAGTATGGACATACTGGGTCAGACCAAAGGTCTATCTAGCCCAGTATCCTGTCTTCCAACAGAGGCTAATTCCAAGTGCCCCAGAGGGAAGGAACAGAAAATCATTAAGTGATCCAGTTAGTGATAGTGATCCGTCAAGTGACAGTATAGTTTTATGAAATCAGAGATCCACTCTCTTTCGATACGACCCTCCCTTTGGAGCATTCAGTAACGGAGACAGTCTGGGTGATTTATTAAATGATCTTGTCTGCCAATGCCCTCTGTACGTCGAGAGTATGAAGTATGGAATGCCTTCTATCCTCATGGAGTTTGGGGTAGAATGTTGGTAGGTAAATGGGTTGATTAAGGTGAAAGGCTGAGATGACTTTAGGTAAAAACTTGGGGTGTGGTCTCAGGGATACTTTATCTTTAAAAAAGGGGTGGGGGTCTGCCATGAGAGCACCTAACTCTCCTACACATGTGGCAGATGTAATGGCCACTAGAAATGACACCTTTGTGGAAAGGTGTAGTAGTGAGCATGTAGCCATGGGTTCAAATGGGGAACCAGTGGGGGCCCGAAGACTAGGCTAAGGTCCCATGGTGTAGTAGGATCACGTAGTTGTGGGTAATGTTGGTGAGGCCTTTGAGGTAACATTTGGTGAGCAAAGACAGAACGTTGATTCACTTTGTGGTGAAAAGCTATGATAGTGGAGAGGTGTACTCTTATTAAACCCATGGAGAGGCCTGACCTTTTAAGGGTAAACTGAAATCTAACTTCTAATGAGAATCATCAATTTTTTTATTTTTTTTTTAAGAAGAGGTGACAAGGACAAAGAAAACCCAAATCAACTATCTAAACTAAATAATGGTGGTAAATAGGCTAAAATAACTAAGTAGCAAGGCGCTGCTAAGTGCTCTGACTAATAGCCAAGGGCGATAGAGAAGGAACTGAGGAGGGTGAAGGGGGTTGGTCTCACAGCACCAGTTAACAGTCTGAAGCGGCACGAGATGGGGACCGTGCATGGGCATTGCTTACCAAAAATCTCAGATTACAAGTGCAGGGGTGCACGAACACCTTAAGCGGAGAACCCACAGGGACAGCACTCGAAGAAGAATGTAAGTCTGCAGACAGCCAGAGAGCTCAATTGCCTCTGCTGTGGCTCAGAGCTTCCACAAGCAGCACAAAGCTGAACAATCTTTTTTTTGTTTTCATTGCTGTTTTTCACATCCCTGTAGGCATCAGTGAAACTGAAAAACATAATTTAAATTTCATTCTGCTGAGGCTTGGGGATGTTGTTCTTTGCCATGTGTTGCATTGTTTCTGCCAATTTAGGTGTGCAAGAGCACCAAGCACAGCTGTCAGAGATTTTTCCCATAGACTTGGTGCCAGCACTCCCTGGTGTCGCATGCTCATAGCACTGCTATAAGGGGCCCCTGTCGAACCTGCACTCCTCAGTTTCTTCTAACTGACCTCTCTGAGGGGCCGGTGGGTGCGTCTTGGAATGGACATGTGCAACACATCTCAAAGAACAATTCCGAAAGGCAGGTAAATTTTTTCTTCTCTGATTGATTGCACAAGTACATCCTGATTTAGGTGACTAGTGACAGTAGATCTGGAGGTGAGCTTGGAGGTAAGTAAAAGCTGCCTGTAAGACTTCTCATCCAAAGAGAGCATTGTATGCACCGAAGGTATGCACCAAAGACCATGTCAACGCTCTGCATAAGTCCTGGGTTGGAACCTGCACTAAGAAGGCTGTTGAAGAGGCTTGGGACCTCGTGGAGTACGCTATTAAGTTCGACAGAGGGGGAATGCCTGCAAGGTCGTAGCATGTTCATATATAGGATGTGATCCAAGATGAGATCCTCTGGGAGGAGACCAGAAGCCCTTTTATTCTGTCAGCCATAGCAACCTATGAAATGATTTGGTTTTTTTCAATATAAAATGTCAGAGCACATCTGACGTCCAGGGAGTGCAGTTGTTGCTCTTCCCTATTTGCATGAGGCTTAGGGTAAAAGACTGGTAGAAAAATAGGCTGGTTGTTGTGGAATTGGGACACAATCTTTGTGAGGAATTTCAGGTGCAGCTGTACCTTATCTTTAAGAAAACTGTATATGGTGGTTCTGCTGAGAGGGCTCAGCTCTCTGAAACCCTCCTTGTTGAAGTAATTGCTGCCAAGAAGGCCGTCTTGCATGAAAAGTGCAGCAGGAAGCACGTTGCCAGCGGTTCAAAGGATGGTCCCATCAACTTCAAGAGAACCAGGTTCAGGTCCCAATCCTCTCTTATCTGCACAAACGTCCTCTCCAGACTTCTGAGGAAGTAAATTACAATTTTGCAAGAAAAAACAATTTATTGTCAATCTTAGGGTGGAATGCTGAAATGGCCACCAGGTGGACCTTCAGTGAGGCAAGGGCTAGGCCAGGGGTTCTCAGGACAAATTTTTTGGTGGCCTCAGAGTGCGGCCACCAACTCTTGCTGATGGCCGCTCTCACACTTTTTCCTAAAATAATTAATTAGCTTTAGGAAAAACAAATAAATATGCACATACACACATCCAAATCATTGTAATTTATTTATTGCTAACTAGTAAGTCTGTTGTGAAAAATGATATTAACAAACATAGAAGTATCACTTTTCACAGCAGACTTACTCAGCCCTGGAAAGCCTAGGGACAAATTAAGACCCAGCTGGGGGAGGCAGAAAGGGCCAGGGCTGATTGGGACGGGTGGGTGGAGGGGTCAGGGAAGCAGCAGGGCTGGAGCCTGAAGCCCCACAGCCAGGGGATGGCGCTTGGGTATGGAGCCCAAAGACTTGTGGCTGGAGCCTGGGACTTGCTACTGTGCAGCAGGAGCTGGGGTTAGAGTCTGAAGCCCCTAGGAAGGTGGGGAAATCATGGGCTGCCTGCTCCTCCACTGTTGTGCCCCAGATGTCTCCAGAGGGGGAAGGGCCCAATCCCTGCTGCTGGCCTCAGCAACCAACACCCAAGGCGGTGCATCCAGGAGCAACAGGGAGGGAAGCGGCCGGTACTTCACCCCCTCAACACAGTCCAGGAGGCTGTGGCTGCAAGAAACGTCCCTGGTAGCCGCATGCATTTGAGATGTTGGGCTAGGCCTTACTCCTTTAATGACAAGAGATAGTATAAAATAAGCTGGACTGGCGCTTGCATGGGCATAACTCCCTTAGCTGCAGACCAGATAGAGAATTGCTTCCACTTTGCACCATATGCTGACCTTGTGGAGGGCTTTCTGCTGTGCAAGAGGATTCTATAGAATTGCTCTGAGCAAGCCTGCTCATTGGGGATCAGCCATGCAGATTCCAGGCCGTTAAATGCAGGGTGCGGAGGTTCATATGAAACAGCTGACCATGGTCTTGTGAGATCAAGTCCAGGCACAGAGGAAGCTCAATTAGAGCCTCAAGGGAGAGACTAACAAGGGTGGTATACCTGGATGACCCAAGCCCAGTTGCATTTGATTTTTGTCACCATCCTCTGGATTAAAGCAATGCATGGAAAGGCATAGAACAGGTGATAAGATCACTTGTGTAGGAAAGCATCTGTCATGGAGCCTGAGCTGTGACCCTGCAGGGAGCAAAATCGATGGCACTTGTTGTTGGACTGTGTGGCAAACAGGTCTATGTGGGGAAAGCCCCACTGGAGGAAGAGTCTCATTGCGATATCTGGGTGTGGACTCCACTCATGCTGCTTTGAAAAGGATCTGCTGAGCCTGTGTACAAGCTGGTTCTGTACCCTTACTAGGTAAGAGGTCTCGACCGCAATCAAGTGAATAATGCATAACTCTCATAGACGGACTGCTTCTCAACAAAGGGGAGAACAGTGAGCCCCTCCTTGCCTGCTGATGTAATACACGGGCGATGTATTGTCTGAGGATTGGGACTGCTCTGTTCATGGTGTCAGGTAAAGAATACCTGGCATGGCAGCCAGACTGCCCTGAGCTTCCTGACATTGATATGGAGCAGTAGGTCCTTTGCTGACCAACAACCCTGCATCTTGAGTGATCATAGGTGGGCTCCCCAGGCCAGTTCCAAGGCATCGGAGACTGATGGCTGAGGCTTTGTGAAAAGAATCCCTTTGCAGACTACTCAGTGATCCAACACCAGCACAGGCAATCAAGGATGTGAGGGGGCACAGTGACCACCCTGTCCAGGTGCTGTCTTGCAAGAGAGTACACTGTAGCCAACCAGGCTTGGAGAGGTCTGAGTCTGAGCCCTGTGTGCCAAAGAACATACGTGCACAAAGCCATGTGGTAGAGTAGGCTCAAGTAGAGCCTGACCGTGGTGATTGGCTGGGATTGCATGTGACATACAAGGTCTGTGATCGCCTGGAAGCGATCTTCTGGCAGAAGGGCCTTCACACACTGGGAGTCAAGGATTGCTCCTGTGAATTCTAACCTCTGCAAGGGTGGCAGGGTGGACTTCTGGACATTGATGAGAAGTCCTAGTGCTTGGAAGGTTGACTGAATAAGGGCAATGTCCACCTGTACTTATGCCTGAGACCTGCCCTTGATGAGCAGTCGTTGAGGTATGGGAATACATGAACTCCTCTCCTGAAAAAAGCCGCCACCACTTCCGTAAAGTGGTAAAGACTCTTGGGGCCGCTGTGAAGCTGAATGGCAGGACTGAGAACAGGCAGTGTCTTTGGTTTGCCATGAACCTCAAGATTTTTCTGTGGCCTTGGAAAATCGTTATGTGGTAGTATGCATCTTTTAAGTCGAGGGCAGCATACTAATCCCCTGGATCAGGTGATGGGATGATTGATCCCAGGAAGACCATGCAGGACTTCAACCTCTTGAGATATTGGTTGAGACGACAAAGGTCTAAGATAGGTCTGAGACCTCTCTTGGCTTTGGGAATCAGAAGATAATGGGAGTAAAACCCCTTTTCCCCTTTCTTTAGATGACCTAGGACCTCCTCCAATGCTCCCTTTTCGAGGAGGGACTGAACTTCTTGCTCTAGCAGAACCGCATGAGAACAGGGCCCTGAAGAGGGACATGGAAGGTGGGGTTGGAAGGTGGGGTTGAAATAAACTGGAGGGTATAACCAAACTTCACTGTGTTCAGAACCCAGCAGTTAGTGGTGACCCATTTCCAGACCTGGAAGAAGTGGGAAAGGCGGTTGGAAAAACAGAGGTAACAGACATAGGTGCCTGAGTGACACTGGGCTGACTGCAAAGGTCCCACAAAAATGGAGAAAGAGGGGGTGGCCTCTGCCCAGAACTCTTGTTCCTGCACCTCCTCTGATCATAAAGATTCTGGTGAGGGTAAAAATGGCCATACTGCTGCAGCCTATATTGCATCCTAGCCTGCGACTGGGACTTCAAGCCTAGGGACTTCAATGTTTCCTTGGTGTCTTTAACCCCATGGAGCCTGGCGTCTGTCTGCTCTGAAAAAAACGAAGGCTCCTCAAATGGCAGATCTTGTAATGCCTGCTGGACTTCTTGGGGGAAGCCTGTTGCTTGTAACCACGAGCTCCTACGCATAGTTGCAGCTGTGGCCATGGATCTGGCCACCGAGCCTGCAGCATCTAGGGCCACCTGCAAGGAGGTTCTGGCCACTGTTTTACCCTCATGCACAAGGATGGAGTACTCCTGCTGACTATTCTGGGGAAGTCTGTCTCTGAATTTGTTCTTTGCCTCCCACATAATAGTCAAAGCGATCCAGCAGCACTTGCTGGTGTGCTATCCTCAACTGACGTCCCACGTCAAATAGGATTTTCTTCCCAGAAGATCTGTTTTCTTGGGTTCCTTTGGCTTAGGGGTAGCCCTGCAGCAGAGCAGCGACTCACCCCTGAGGCGCCTCCTGCTGGTCGTCCAGGGAATTAGCTCTGTCCAGCGTCTGGAGCATCCTCTGCAGGCTGATGTCCTGCTTGCTACTGGACCCCAGTGTCCTCTTCCCTAGGGTGCTGTGCCCCTGCAGTACCCCCACAGTCTCAGGGTCTCCCCTCCCCAGAAAACCCCCACTCACTATCCCCACCTTGCCTCAGTCTAGGCAACTGCCAGTCACCACTTACCCCCATTCACTGGGGCAGTCTGTGGTATAATTGCCACTCATTACTGGCAAGGAGGGTTTGGACTGCTGCCTCTGTAGCCATGGGCTGCCCCCTGCAAACCCAGTACTCTTTTGTTGGGCCATCCTCTAGGCCCTGCAGCCTGGGGGTTTCCAGGCCGGAGCTCCCCCAGCTCCTCTTGCCTTGCCCCAGCCCTGCTCCACTCCAGGTAGCCTGTCAAGCTCCCCAGCAGCCAGGCCTGTCTACCTCTGTAGCCAGAGGAGACTGTGTACCAAATTCTGGGCACTTTTATCAGGGCCAGATGTGCCCTAATTGACCCAGCCCCAGCTGTGACTGCTCCGCCCTAGCTGCCTTGTATTGCAGCCCTCTGCTGGGCTGCCTTTCCCTAGCCACAGCCCTCTGCAGGGCTGTTTTAACCCATTTTTACCTGGAGTGGGGCAGCTGCCCCACTAAAAGCCCCCATCTGACCCTGGCTATGCTTTTCATTGACAGCTGCCACCATGAGGGACCAGGGAGGAGTATGAGAGAACAGAAACTCTCAGTCTTTGGCAAGCACAAAGTACTTCCTTTCTTTCTTCTTTGCTGTGGGTGGAATAGAGGCACAAATGGTCTTAATCGGTCCCAAAATGAAATTGTGTAAGGGCAGGGTCACCTTAGCAGGGGCTGCGGCCAACAGAATGTCCAGGAACCTATCTGAAGTTTCCTTGACAACTTCTGCCTGCAATGTAAGGTTAGAGGTCACCCTCTTTAACAAGTCTTGGTGGGCCCAGTTGGCCTTGGCGCTCCCTGTGGTTAATGGCGTCTGCTATTAACGTGCCCGGTGAGGGGTGGGTGAAAAAGTACTTGCAGCCGCGCCGAGGGATGAAATAGCATCTTTCCACTCCTCTGGCGGTTGGTGGTATGGATGTCGGTGTCTACCACAGGACATTGGAATTGCTCTGAACGGTTCTAATTCACGGTTCTGGATGGACCTTCCAGAGCTAATATATCTACGGAAGGGTCCAGGTCCTCTGATACCTCCTCCGCCTGGAGATTCAGGTTCTTGGCAACCCTTCTGAGCAGGTCCTGGTGATTCCTGACATCCATGGGGGGCAACCCAGATGATGTTCCCGCAACCGCTTTGACGGGTGATGAGGAAGATGAAGTACGGATTAGTGGTTCCTCTCCCTCCTCGAGGGTCTGCGCCTTAGCAGGTGGTTGGGGGTGCATGGGTGTATCTCCCCCAGGCGCAGATGAGAGAGGTGCCTGGTCTGTGGTGGGTTAGTGCGCAGGGGTGTCGGGGTCCCTGGAAGATTGACTACGGGTAGAGGTAGCTGTCGGGGGAGCTCTGGGTGCCGACACCATGGAGACGGATCTAGACCCCTGTTCCTGGGCCTGATGGTATATCCATGGGGTCCAGAAAGGCCATTGTCCGGGTCCTTGCCACTGGGGAGGCCAGGTCAGTGCTGATGGGGGATACTCCTCCTGTAGGTGGTGCCATGGGCGGTGCCAGGAGTGATGGTGACTTCGCCTCGACCTGTACGATCCTGTATCTGATTCTGAGGAGTATTTAGACGCCGACCAAGGGGGGGTGGAACCTGTCGGCGCCTCGACCTGTACAATCCCGTATCCGATTCTGAGGAGTATTTAGACGCCGATCAAGGGGGGGCGGAACCTGTCGGTACTGGAGAATGGTGAGGGGTACAGTGCAGCATCGAGGTGGGCTTTCCGCGGTGCCGCATGGATGACACAGACTCCGGTGGAGACTGGCCAGATCCGGAGGTCGTGGGTACTGATATAGGGCCGGAAACATTCGGTGCCGTGGTCAGCATGACTGGTACCGTAAAGATATGGTCTGGTGCAGGCGGTGCAGTAACTGACCTAGATGTTATACTTGGTACCGAGGCCGGTGTCAGGGATCGCTGGTCCTGAGTTATTTGTTCACGCACCATATCTATGAGGTCCCGGGCGGCTTCGTAGGTGTCCGGTGTTGAAGGAAGTTCTAATTCCTCCACCAAGTGGTAGTGAGACGGCAACTCCCGCCGCACCGGGCTTGGGAGTTGAACCACCGAGCCAAAGCCAACAGCATTGGCTCCTGGTGGTTTTGGCTGGGCTGACCCACTGTGCACCTTCCTGCGCGCCATGAGACCGCTTCGTGGGCGAGTGTCCCCTATCAGGTCTCTTTTTCATCAGAGGCACCAAGGATCGTGACCGGTGCCGTCTGGAAGTGCTAGACTTGCGCGCTGGTGACCTGTGCCGGTGGCCCCAGGAGGCATCTCTTGTCAGTGCCTGAGCATCCCACACCGAGGATGGCAGACCGCGCACCGAAGGAGCCTGTTCCACATGCGGCTGCAAGGCGGACTCCATCAGCGGAAGTTTAAGCCGAGAGTCCCGTTCCTTCTTCGTATGTGGCTTAAAGTCTTGTGGCACTTATCTGCCTGATGCCCTTCACCTAAGCACTTGAGACACTGCGTATGCGGGTCGCTTGTGGGCACAGGCTTGCCACAGGACTCACACGACTTGAACCCTGGCAGCTGAGGCACGCCCCGGTGCCGGGGAAACAAAACTTCGCAACCGCGGAGATAACGAAGAAAAACCCCTTGTAGGGGAAGCTATCTAAATGCTAACACTATTCAACTATTTACAATGATATACAACAAAGAGAATCATTAAATACTGTGACGGAGTCAGACCAGAAGGATATAGGAGAGTGCTGGAAGGCAGGTATATTAGTCTGAGGATGTGCAGGTCCCTGTTCTCTGGATAGCCAAACAAAGGCTACTCCAGGCCAATCAAGACACCTGGGGCCAATTAAGAACCTTCTAGAAAGGAGTAGAAACAGCTAGCCTAATTGGGACACCTGAAGCCAATCAGGGACTGGCTGAAACCAGATAAAAACCTCCCAGTTAGTCAGGTGGGTGTGGGTGTCAGGAGCTGTGGAAGGAAGTTATGCTGTTGGTGAGACTGAGTGGTGGACAACATATCATACTGAAGGAAGGAGGCCCTGAGGTAAGGGTAAAGTGGAGTTTGAAGAAGCGGAGACTGCTGTGGGGAAGTAGCCCAGGGAATTGTATTGTGTTTTGTGCCTAAAAGGTCAGCCATCTTAGCTGATACTATTAGGGTCCCTGGGCTGGAGTCCGGAGTAGAGGGCGGGCCCGGGCTCCCCCCTTTTCCATCTTCCATACTGGCCTGTGATGAAGGTAACTCACTAGGTGGTGACTCTTGCCAATTATACTGAGAAAGGGAGGTCACTCTGGGGCCTAGATGAGTTTCTGAGGCCCCTAAATCTGCCAGAAAGCGCAGGATCCACAAGTACAGACTTGGAGCTTTGTCACACTACATACACAAAGACTAATCGGAATACCACTGTGGTGAGAATAGCTAACAAGGCTAAGCTGTTCCAGCGACCGTCAAGGTGGTAAGAAGCAACTGAGCTGGGGGTGGGTTGGCAAGGTCATATATACACCGCCATAAAGGCGCCACTCTAGGGGTCTCCCTTGCTGTCTCCACGGATACCGCTGGGGAAAATGTTTCCGGGACCGTACATGCACGGCGCACACACACCTATTGGAATGCACATGAGCAATCACTCAAAGAAGAATCTCACCCACCCACTCCTGTAATAAACCCCTAACCTATGTCTGAGTTACTGAAGTCCTCAAATCCCAGTTTAAAGACTTCAAGGTGCAGAGACTCCTCCAGCAAGTGACTCATGCCCCATGCTGCAGAGGAAGGAAAAAAACCCACAGGGCCTTTGTCAATCTGCCCTGGAGGAAAATTCCTTCCTGACCCCATATATGGCAATCAGCTAAACCCCGAGCATGTGGGAAAGACTCACCAGCCAGACACCCAGGAAAGAATTCTCTGTAGTAACTCAGATCCCACCCCATCTAACATCTCATCAAAGGCCATTGGGCATATTTACCACTAATAGTCAAAGATCAATTAATTGCCAAAATTAGGCTATCCCATCATACCGTCCCCTCCATGAACTTAGTCTTGAAGCTAGATATGTCTTTTGCCCTCACTGTTCCCCTTGGAAGTCTGTTCCCTCTTCTGATGGGAAGTCTCTTCACTGGAAGTCTCTTCACTCTTCTGATGGTTAGAAACCTTCATCTGATTTCAAGTCTAAACTTCCTGATGGCCAGTTTATATCCATTTGTGCTTATGTCCACATTGGTACTGAGCTTAAATAAATTTCTCTCCCTTTATCTCTCTGATATATTTAGAGAGCATTCATATCTTTCCTCAGCCTTCTCTTGGTTAGGCTAAACAAGCCAAGCTCATTTAGTCTCTTTTCATAAGACAGGTTTTCCATTCCTCGGTTCTTCCTAGCAGTCCTTCTCTGTACCCGTTTCAGTTCGAATTCATCCTTTTTCAACATGGGAGACCAGAACTGCACACAGTATTTCAGATGAGGTCTTGTTGTTAATCCCTAAATGCATGACTGTGCACTTTTGACACCAGTCTTGAGGTACAACCCCTAAGTTTACAGATTCATTAAAAATTTTTGCTAATGGACTTGAAATTTCATGTGCCAGTTCCTTTAATATTCTTCGATGAAGATTATCTGGGCCCCCAATCTAGTCCCATTAAGCTGCTCGAGTTTGGCTTTTATCTTGGGCATTACTCCTGAACAGCAGGGTCCCCACATCTTAACTGTCTGGCTAGACCTTTCACTATTAGGGCCTGGAAATCTTCACTAGATGCCTAAGTATTGGTATATCTGTGAGAGAGACCAAAAGACAGAGCAACTGAGACAAGGTAAGTTAGTAAAGAAGAGAGGTACAGAATTTGTGGGGGAGACGGGGAAGAATAAAGGTGACAAAAAGGTGGAAGTGCGAAACAAGAAAAGACAGTGCTCTGTTGCAGGAAAGAAAGTTAAGTAAAGACAGCAAGGAAAAAAGATTTACAAAACAGGGATGTAACAAGTAGGACTGATTAAACAGTACTCAACAATTATTTTATTTTGAAGTATTTTATCAGTATCAGTTGAAGAATTTCTCTCAGACTTTTGTGGTCTGTGACCAATTCTATAACTGGTGAAATATTTAGTAAATTTGAATACTGGTAGAAATAATGGTCAAATATAGTCTAAGAATATTTTATTCCACTATTTGACCAACAACAGTAGTAAGTCAGGTTTACAAATCATTTGTTAAATCGAAAATTGACTGACAGCATGTTACAATTAAATAAAGCATACAAACAATGCACAAGTGCTTTATTCCTTTACATTACAGGGGAAATGGTGTCACAAGTATTACATATGTTGGATAATAGATGTCAATTCTTGGTAGCATATTCAAGGGCAGCCTTAGACTAAAACAGCACATATGTTACAGGTCAGCCCTAGCCCCTCTGCTATACTTAACTTAGGAACAGAGAGCTTCTAGGACTGTCAATCAAACACTAAATAGAAGTACTTTAACAGTTTATAATTCAGATCTAAGTATTTGAACATGATGTTTATGCTTACCTTATAAAAATAGAATGGTCGGAGATCAAGAACCTCAATAATCCAAGGGAAAGTTCGCAGGGAGCTATATGCAAATAGCACAATCTCCAAACAACATGCCATCAGGGAACGATGGAAAACATCTTGCTCCAAGAGAGCCTACATAGGACATAAAAATGGTTTTCAGCCACATCATTGAAGAATTACTCATAAACATGTTTTCTTAAATGATACCAGAGAGAATGAACTACTGAGACAGAACAGAATTCTCCTCGTCACACACCCACACAAAGTCTATCCACATTAGATGAAGTATGATGATTTGATCTGCTAAGGCCTGCATTAAAAAAAAAAGGCCTGCATTAAAAAAAATCTAAAATAGAAATTTAAGTTTTGTTTTAAATTATATCCTGAATTTACTATCCATTAATTAAAACTTAATTGCATTAAGCTTTGGGATATGGAAAAAGTTACAAAAGAGCAAGTACTGAAAAAGAAGTCAAGAGACAAAGGACACAGATTCCAAGGCCAGAAGGCCTTGTGATCATCTAGTCTGAGCTCTTGTACAACAAAAGCTGGAGAACTTGGGCAAAATAATTCCTGGAGCACATCTTGTAGAAAAACATCCCACTTTGATTTAAAAATTGTCAGGGATGGAGAATCTACCACGATGCTTGGTAAATTGTTCTAATGGTTAATTATCGTTATTGTTAAAAATGTATCCCTTATTTCCAGTTGAATTTGTCTAGCTTCAACTTCCAGACACTGGATCATGCTATACTTGAGTCCGTTAGACTGAAGAGAACCATTATCAAATATTTGTTCCCCAATGAAGGTACTTCTAGACTAGTCACCTTTAACCTTCTTTATTAAAATAAATAGAATGAGCTCTTCGAGTCTATCACTATAAAGGTACAAAAATGATGAAAGGTCTAAAAAACATGACATATGAGGGAAGATTTTAAAAACTGGGTTTGTTTAGTCTGGAACAGAGAAAACAGTGGGGACATAACAGTTTCCAAGAACATAAAAGGCTCTTAACAAGGAGGAGGAAGAAAAATTGTTCTTCTTAATCTCTGAGGATAGGACAAGAAACAACGGGCTTAAATTGCAGCAACGAAGGTGTAGGTTGGACATTAGGAAAAATTTCCTGTCAGGGTGGGTAAGCAATGGAATAAACTGCCTAGGAAGGTTGTGGAATCTCCATCATTGGAGATTTTTAAGAGCAGGTTAGACAAAAACCTGTCAGGGACAGTTTAGACCAGGGGTGGGCAAACTGTGGCCCGCCGGGAATTTTTATCCGGCCCGCCAGCTGAGCAGGGGGAGCGGTGCCAGTGGCCCCCTCCTCCCTTGCCCTACCGCCCGGGGTGCCGGTCTCAGCTGCGGGGCCCCGCGCTCCCCACCCCTGGGTGGTGGCTGAGCTGTGGGAGCCGCGGGGCCCGCAAACCCTGCCCAGGGGCTGGGCTGAGCTGCAGGGAACTGCGGCACCCCGCGCTCCCCTCCCCAGGTGCTGGGCCTAGCCGCAAGGAGCCACGCGGCCCCGCACTCCCCTCTCCGGGTGCCGGGCCAAGCCGCGGGGCCCTGCGCTCCTGTCCAGGGTGCCGGGTGGAGCCAGAGGGAGCTGTGGGCCTCGAGTTCCTGTCCGGCATGCCAGGCCTAGCTCAGGGAGCCGGGGGGGGCCCTGCGCTCCCGGGTGGGGGGCCAGGCCGAGAGCAGCCAGCCACAGGGCCCCACGCCCAGCTGAGCAAGGTGAGCAAGAAGTGTGGGGGGGATTGGGTGGTGGTTAGGGTGAGTGCTGGTCTGGGGAGGGGGCAGTCAGGGAACAAAGAGCAGGGGGGCTTAGATGGGGGTGGGGGCTTAGACAGAGGGTGGGGACATGGGGGGGCACTTAGAGTGGGGGGTCTCCAGAAGGAGTGATCAGGGGACAAGGAGCGGGGAGCTTAGGTACAGGGTGGGGTCCTGGGTGGCAGTTAAGGTGGGGGGGTCTCCGGAGGGGGCAATCATGGGACAATGATGGCGGGTTGGATAGGTCGGGGGCTCTGAGGGGGCAGCCAGTGGGTGGGAGTCAGATGCAGGCGGGGCTAGGCTGTTTGGGGAGGCACAGCCTTCCCCACCCGGCCCTCCGCAAAATTTTGAACCCCCCGTGTGGCCCTCGGGCCAAAAAGTGTGTCCACCCCTGGTCTATATAATACTTAGTCCTGCCATGAATGCAGGGGACTGGACTAGATGACCTCTCAAGGTCCCTTCCAGTCCTATGATTCTATGTTTGGTCATCCATTCATCATTCTTGTGGCTCTTCTGTGAACCCTGTCTGATTTATCATATTATTTAGCATGTCTGTTCCACTCTTTACAGCTAGACTTGCTGTAATTTATAATTATAATTTACAGATTATAAGCCGTACTGGTGCTGACACACTGGAGAAAGAATAGCAGGTAAATCAATTGTATTACAACTAGCACATTGCTAGATTATGACAGTTTAAACTACAGAAAGGAAACTTCCAATGGCATATTTAAGTATTGCACTACATTCAACTACTTTACATGTTTGTTCCCTGAAAGATTAATTACTGTTTCTTATGCCCTTTCATTACCATTTGAAACTTTGGGAAAAATGGGCAGTAAAGGCTAGTTTTATACTTGTTTATCTAGAAATAATACAAGTCAAAGGGGAAGCAGACTCTCAGTACCAATGACAGTAAAGCTGCTTTGATACTATGGGTAAAAGGATAAAAGCCTTCTCACCAGGAGTTAAAGCAGAATGCAGGGTGTGCTATCTGCAGTTACTGCAAAGCAACAGACATTTTGTTGAACAAAATGACTTGCCCAGCATCTATGTTCTAAAAGACAATATAGGCAAAGACAATTAGCAGTTGTAGGCACCTTCATATATAATTTTTCTTATTGTCAAATGTTAGTCTATTCAGATATATATCACATATCAGACACATATGAGTTGGGAAAAAAAGGAGATATCCGTATTAAATGCAGATGAAAGGAATCATTTCAGATTCAGGAGAGAAGCATAACCTAACATACAGAAAAAAAACCAATCTTGTAGAGAAATACTTGCAAGTCACTTTTCTTTATCAGTTCAAATGACTTAACAATCCAATTTTTGATTTAAAATCAGGTTAGAGTTCACCTTTGTTGTAGTTAGGGATGTAAAACATTAAATGGTTAACTGGTAAGCATTAGTCTTACCCTTTTAATCACCCTAACTGTTAACCCTCAGGCCCGAGCTGGCCGGCCAGAGCAACCCCAGCCCCTCTCCCTTTAATCGATTAATCAGTTAAATGATATAAATTTTAATCATTTAAATGGTTAACTTTTAAAACGATATTTACATCCCTAGTTGTAGTATAGCAGAGTATGCAGGATTTAGTATACAGCCCTAAGAAAATATAAGGAAGGAACTATGTTAGTTGAAAGACTAGCAGCCCTGAACAAATATTGAGCTCTCAAGAAACTACAACTGGGTCAAATGTCTTGAAATAATCTCATCTAAGGAATGAAATTAATATTAAACTGGAACATTGAGCCAATCAATCCACTATTAACTAGTCAATAGACTAACGAACCAATTTTGCCTTCAGATTGATTTAAATGGGAGCTGTGTGGGTTTACCAAAATACAGATTTTTTTCTGAAAGTATTCATAAGGTATCATAGAATATAAGGGCTGGAAGGGACTCAGAACGTCATCTAGTCCAACCCCCTGCTCAAAGCAGGATCAATCCCCAACTAAGTCATCCCAGCCAGGGCTTTGTCAAGCCTGACCTTAAAAACCTCTAAGGAAGGAGATTCTGCCACCTCCCTAGATAACCTATTCCAGTGCTTCAGCACCTTTGTAGCGAAAAAGTTTTTCCTAATATCCAACCTAAACCTCCCCCACTGCAACTTGAGACCATTACTCCTTGTTCTGTCATCAGGTACCACTGAGAACAGTCTAGTTCCATCCTCTTTGGAACTTAAAGAAGAAGAGACTCTCTTGTTCCAATTTTCTACTTACTGTCATGTCCTTCCCATGCAATCTTCGTGTTTCTTGCACCACTATCGTCTCCAAAATTTTGTAATACAAAATCTCTGCCAGTTTTAGTCTGTTAACAGCAAAATCTGCAATTGAAACCAAACATTGCTGAAAGCTTATATTCCAAGTCAGCAGTTGGAGGGAAGGGGAAGATGAATAAACAGTTTTGATTAAGTTAACCAGTATTTTACTTTCCATAACAGAAACACACGTGTTGTTAACCAAGAGGAAATACTAGTCTGAACATGTTTAGTAATGCTATGTGAAACAAACCTTACATGCAATTAGTGTATTTCATATTCTTTAGATGTTCAAACTCTAGGGCTCACGTGTAAGGTCTCCACTCCAGTTTTGTAAAAGTCTTCTGAATTTCAAATAAGCAATGAGTTGCACTAACACTCATATAGGAAAGTTCATTTAATTAAGAAACCATTTTTCCCCACTTCTTATGTAGTTTCTGTGTATACTATTTCCTTTTAATTTTTTCTCTTAAAAATAATTGTTAAATGAATGCAAATTTATAGTCTTTTATTAAGAGTTTCAATACACTTTCTTTCAAGTCCCATTTTGAGCTACAGTTCTCCTTGCTTAACATTGTAGTTATGTTCCTGAAAAATGCTACATTAAGTGAAATGATATTAAGCCAATCCGATTTCCCCAAAAGAATTAATGTAAATGGGAGGGCGGGAGGGATTAGGTTCCAGGGAATTTTTTTTCACCATACAAAAGACTATGTATATTTATATATACATACACACACACACATACATATATACACACAGAGTATAAGTTTTAAACAAGCCATTTAATACTGATGATGATTGTGAAGCTTGCATGAGGTGGTGGAGTCAGAGGATGGAAGAGGATGGGCTATTTCCAAGGGAATGCCTTGCTGCTAAATGATGAACTAGCACTGGACTGAGCCCTCAAACGTTAACACGTTGTTAATGTAGTCTCACACTCTGCAAGGCAGCATGAATGGAGGGAGGAGACACAGTGGCTGCAAACATTCCCTGTAGAAACCGGACATGATGATGAACTCACGCTATCCCACTGAAGTGCACCACTCCCTCTATTTTCCAAAGTGCCAAGGGGTGCATGTGTGTGAGAGACACGCCAGTGACGGGAGGGACACCTGAACTGCCCGGCAATTGATAACCTGCTGGGCAGCTGCCAAACAGGGAACTTAGGGGAGCTGATGGGGGGGAGCTGTCGGCCCACCCTGGTTCCAAGCCCCCACCAGCTGTTCTTCCTGCAAGCAGTGGATAAAGCAGGCAGCTGCCAAACAGCATTAAAAGGAACGAGGAGTACTTGTGGCAACTTAGAAATGAACAAATTTATTTGGGCATAAGGTTTCGTCGGCTCCAGCCCACTTCATCAGATGCATAGAATGGAACATACAGTAGGAAGATAGACAGACAGACAGAGAAAACATGAAAAGGTGGAAGTTGCCATACCAACTCTAAGAGGCTAATTAAGATGATCTATTATTGGCAGGAGGAAAAAAAACACTTTTGTAGTATAATCAGGGATGGTCATTTTCAGACAGTTGACAAAAAGCTGTCAGTAACAGCAGGGGGGATACTTAACATGGGGAAATAGATTTAATTTGTGTAATAACCCAGCCACTCCCAGTCTTTATTCAAGCCTAAATTAATGGTATCCAGTTTGCAAATTAATTCCAGTTCAGCAGTTTCTCACTGGAGTCTGTTTTTGAAGTTTTTTTGTCGAAGAATTGTCACCTTTAAGTCTGTTACTGGGACCAGAGAGGTTGAAGTGTTCTTCTACTAGTTTTCGAATGTTATGATTCCTGATGTCAGATGTGTGTTCGTTTATTCCTTTGCATAGAGACTGTCTACAAATTGAATCTATTTCCCCCTACTGTTACTCACACCTTCTTGTCAGCTGTCTGAAATGGGCCATTCTAATTATACTACAAAAGTTTTTTTTATCCTGCTGATAACAACTCATCTTAATTAATTAGCCTCAGAGTTGGAATGGCAACTTTCACCTTTTCATGTTCTCTGTGTATATATATATATATATATATCTATATCTTCCTACTGTATGTTCCATTCTATGCACCTGATGAAGTGGCCAGTAGCCCACTGTGACAGGGCTAAGCGGCCCCGCACTGCGGGGGTTAACCCTTCCCTCTTAGTAGAGGAAGCCACGCCCTGGAAGCTCTGCTGGGCATACTTCAACTGGAGATCTAGTATAAAAGCCTGCAGAGCAGCTCAGTTGGGGCTGACCGCCGGAGAGGAAGGAGGCTTGCCACTCGCTCCTGCGGAGACACAGCCGGGACCCCAGGCTCCAGAGGCCAGCAAAGCCAGGACGAGACCCAAGGCCCTGGTGGAAGACGGCCCTGAAGGGGAACAAACCATAGGATCCTGGAAGGGTCTGGAAGGCAAGGCAGCACAGGTAGGAAGAGACCCAGGGGAACTTTAAAGACATACCAATGCTCGGTGTGTTGCGGGTGGATCCCTGCTGTGCCAGGGGCAGGGAAAGCCCCGCCATCAGGTGAGCCCTGGGTCAGGACCTGGTGGAGAGGGCAGGCCCGGGTCCCCCAACCTCTGCAGCCACTAGGCCGCATTACCACCTGCAAAGAGAAGATATAGACTCTGGCTGTTAGGCCACACTGCCCCAAAGCTTGGGGAAGTTCTATGGACTCTGGCCGTTAGGCCACACTATCGCAAGGCTAGGGGAAGTTCTATGGACTCTGGTTGTTAGGCCACGCTACCTTGGGACTAAGAGAAGTTATATAGACTCTGGCTGATAGGCCGTGCTGCCCCAAGACCGGGAGAAGTTGCACAGACTGTGGCCATTGAGCTATACTGTCCTGAGACCGGGGAGAAGTTGTATAGACTCAGGCCTTTGGGCCATACTGCCCTACGATTGGGAGAAGGTATAGGGAGGCAGGCTGTTAAGCTACCTCTGAACATTTGCAGTGAGATGGGCGTAGAGATTAGAGAGTGGCCAGGATCCGACACCACATCCCACCCCTGCCACAAAGGGGCGCTGCGGTGCCATACCCGCCACAACTGGTGGAGAATGCGGGCATCGATCCAGTCCTGAAAGAAGATCCAGAGCCATGAGATGGAGTTCGAGAAGCTCCTGAAGTGGTTGCTGGACAACCAGCAACAGCAGGCAGTACAGCAGCAGCAACAAAAGCAGTTGCTCCAAGAACTAGCAGCACAGCAGCAACAGTAAGCGGCACAGCAGTGGGAGCAACAGCAGCTGCTGATACGGGCGCTGACCACACAGCAACAAGCTAACCAGGAACGACTGTTTCAACAGATGACCACGCTGATAGGCCGCGCACCCAGCTCCCCTCCCCATCGGACCGGTTGGGGGCAGGGCTGGCGATGGCCTTGGAGGGCTATGCTTAAGCAAGATGGGACCAGGGGATGACCCTGAAGCCTTTCATGTGACGTTTGCGCGGGTTGCGACAGCCGTTCAATGGCCCAGCGCACACTGGGCCACTATCCTAGCCCCTTACCTCATGGGCCCAGCTTAAGATGCCTACCGCAACCTTGACCCACAAAAGTTTATGCCCAAATAAATTTGTTAGTCTCTAAGGTGCCACAAGTACCCCTGCTCCTTTTTGCTGATACAGACTACCCTGAAACCTTAAAAGGGAGTACTGTGCAACTTTAAACAAGCATGTTCTCCAACAGATCAGCGAGGTAACGATGAAACAGTGTTAACCAGGATGTCCTTAAGTGAGGAGTTACTGTATAACCATGTATGGTTTCATTCAGCTCTGTACAATGTCCTGTGTGGTAGTTCAATATTTTTAAAGTTACTGTTGCCTTTATTAAGGCATCCCTTATTTATTAATGTAAACTTTTTAGAAGATACTCTTTAGTTTGATTGCTGACCTCCTCAATGCAACATTCTTACTATCCTATAAATGTCTCAGTAGGAGTTGTACTGAAGGCACCTTCACGTCCCTGGAGTTGGGATTGATGTATGGATGAAATGTCCCAGAAAACACACTATAAGGACATTTATCTCCAAAATTTTGATTAGCCTGGCCCAATCAATGAGGAGCTGGAGTAATATTAGTACATTTCTATGCAGCGAATTGCCCCACCATTGAAAATTCAGTTTTCATCTACCCCAATCGTTCATTTTACTTAGTACATGAAGAATTAGCCCAAGCATTTTTTCTTCCCATAAACGTGTCATCTTTGATAGACAAGCACTGCGCTTCAATACATTGAAACATTCTGTGCTTTCACATTTTCCTACCTATGTGAGATCCTGGCTGGTCATCTGTTGATTGAGTATAACTCCGACAGAAAGCCTCACCTATTTCTTTAACTCGATTCATGATGCTTTCGATAGGGTTGTGCACACAAGACCTATGCAGGACCCAGAGAGAGAGAAACCTCATTTGTATATTACAGAAACATAAAAAATCCTCCTGATAGGATTCATTTCACCAAGCTTTCCTCTTGGCAACCAATGTCCTCCATCCTTTGACATATTTTACACTCTGGACAGCACACATTCAAAAAGGTTTACAAGCTAACTAGAAAAAGAGAATCTGTTGGTTTTAATACTATTACTTGCAAGTCCTATTCTGAACTGTAATCTTGCCTTATTTCATTCCATTCTGTATAAAGAAATGATGCAACATGTTTCCAGAACAAAGTAGCAGCAGTACGATCTTTTTAAAAGGCCATATAGGATTTGATAGTTTGAAAAGACTGAGGGCTTGTCTACATGGTGGGTCTACACGCTATGGAGGTATGATTTCTAAAGGGCACTAATTATTGTGGATTAAATTCTCTGAGCAGACCCTGCTGGTGCACACTAAATATTTCCCAGTGCACTTTAATGTAGTAAGTACTATGGGCTTGGCTATACTGGCGCTTTATAGCTCTCTAATTTGCTGACTCAGGGGTGTGAAAAATGCCGGGCCCCCCCCCCCCCCGAGTGCAGCAAGTCTGAGCCCTTTAAAGTGCTAGTGTGGACAGGCTCCAAGCCATGCTCCCAGCACTCGGAGCTAATCCCCTTGTGGAGGTGGATTACCAGGAGCGATGGGAGAGCTCTCTCCTACTGCTCACACGTGGCCACAGTCACACTTCAAAACGCTACCACGGGAGTGTTCCCGCGGCAGAGCTTTGAAATTTCAAGTGTAGCCAAGCCCTTCATTAAAGTGTACTAACATACATTTTATTTTTAGTGTACATCAGCAGGCACAGACCAATTACTCTGTAACACATTAGCATACTTTAGGAATCTCACACCCATACTGTGAATTACTCCACTGTGTAAACAATCCCTCACTAACATTATAATTATAACGTTATAATTTTTGTACATGAGTGTTTGATAAACAATGTGCTTATATAAACTGAATTCTGTTCTCTAGAGCAGGAGTCTCCAAGCTATGGCCCGGGAGTCGGAGCCGGCCCGCGGCTTCGATTTGTCAGGCCCTCCAGCTGAGCACGCACGCCAAGCAGGCACATGGAGAAGCTGCCACTCCCCCGCACCACACGAGCTGCTGCCAGCAGCCCCATGTGTGCATGAGTGGAGGGGAGGGGTGAGTGCCCCGCGCAGTAGAAGCCGGAAGAGCAAAGGGGCAGGGACGGCAGCAGCCGGAGGAGCAAAGGGAGTGGATTTTGCCTATATTTGCATATATTGCATTTTTTCACAGTTGTTTCAGCCTACGAAGCCCCTTCAAAAATCTAATGTGGCCCTCGTCTCAAAGTTTGGAGACCCGTGCTCTAGAGCAGTGAACTAGCTCCCCTCTTTAGAAATAATAATGGACTTTTGTTTCTTTTAAACCTTATATTACTTCTTTTATATTATCTTAATATTATTAAATTACTATGTAATACTCTGAGCATCTGGACAGGGAGATTACGGGAGGATTTTATAAATTATTTTAAATTATGCAAATAGCTACCACACAAGACCAAAACAGATTTTTTGGATTGGGGGGGGGGAAGAAAGAAGGAAGAGAGACAGAAGAATCCTATTGATTCAAATTAAAAAAAAGGAGGAAATGGATGAAAAGTAATGCTAAAAGTATATCACCTTAATATTTTGATATCCATAGAATATTTGCACCAGAGAAAACTTGGCTACCAAAAATTTACCTTTTAGTAGCCCACTCAATTACAATACAATTAGAATGTTCCCTTAGACCAGGGGTGGGCAAACTACGGCCCACAGACTGGATCCAGGACGTGGTGCCAGTCGCTTCTGGGAGTGGTAAGCATCAAGTGATCCATCCCTTCTTGCCCATTTCCAGCTTCTGGAAACATTAACAGAGGCCTTATTTAAGAATGGATGCAGCTGTGTGCAGGGAGGCTGATCATTGCCATATAAGGGCTTGCAGGAGAGACTGTGCCCAGCCAGAAACCTTAAACTTTGGATTTCACCCCTTCTGAGGGGCAAGAGGCCTGTCATTTTTAAAGATCTGAAATTCTCAAATGTTTTAAGAGTAAAATCACTGTGGCTAAGATTCCTCTGTTAACAATGAGTTCCTTCATTTCCTTTAACCCCCTCAGAAACAAACTAGAAGCCCAAAGAGTCCACAACATTGGTGAAACTCTGGGGGTGCTGATGTAAGCAACGGAGGGAGGGGTGGTTCAGGAGGTTCTCAAGTTCTAGGACAGCTGGCCTGTGTCCCCTGTTCCAAGGAAGGGTGTCAAACATGAGGTTTGAGCCTGGAAATGTGCCCTGGAGTCAGTGACTCTGAAGGGGGAAGAGGAGGGGAGAAGTGTCACATTGGATAATCAACCGAAAAAGTCCTAGCACGACACTATGACCAAAAGGGCTACTGAAATTATTGGATGTATAAATGCGAATATCACATAGAAGTAGAGGGGTTATATAATCTCTTTAGTTGGTACTGCTGCAACTGCTTCTGTCACATTGTGTCCATTTCTGGTGTTCCCAGCATGAAGAATGTTGAAAGAGTTCAGAGAAGAGCAATGAGAATAATTTAAAAGGATTACAAAACACGTCTTATAGTGACAGACTCAAAGAGCTCAATCTGTTTAGATGAGCAAAGAGAAGATCCGAGGAGACCTGAACACTATATATAAACTACCTACATGAGGAACACAAATTTCACAAGAGAAGGCTTTTTTTTCTAGCAGACAAGGGCATAACAAGATCCAATCACTGGAAATTGAAACTATTCAAACACAAAATAAAGGGCACCTCTTGAAACAATTTATAAAGGTTGTGGCGGATTTTCCATCACTGGAAATTTTAAAGTAAAGAATGGATGTTTTCTTGAAGGATATGCCCTAGTCAAACAGGAATTAATTCAGAGAAGTCCCATGGCCTGTGTTATAAAGGGGGTCAGACTAGATGATCATAATGGTCCCTTCTAACTTTATAATCCATAAACCTACAAAATTAGACTAAGGTGCACTGGAGGAGCTGAATGCTGAAGACTAATGGCAGGCTCTAGCTGTGCTCTGCTCCCTTTCACAATTTGCACTTAAAAGAAGACTGTAACTGCCTCTTTAGTTGGCAGACAGGAATGTCATACACTACTCTCTTCCTTGGTAGGTGACTTCTATCAGATTAGGATTTAATTTGCCCAAATTTGCTTATGTTAAGAAGTGGATTTTTTTCTGTCAAATTTGTTATACCAACAGTGTCAATAAAAGGCAGATGCACAAATGATGATTAGCTGATGAATAAAAAAATTATCCCTATTAATCTAACAGTAAATAATGAGTCTTTTTAAAAAAGCCATACTTTTCCAGAAGCACAGATTCATTAAGAAATAAAAGGTTTAGTTCCTCACAATAAGGCCTTTCAAATGGAAACACTAAGACGACAGGTTGGTCTTTTTCCCCAGCAACCCCATAAAATCCTTTAAAGAGACTTGAGTATGGAGCAAAAATGTAGTAGCCTAACAAAACTAAGTCTGAAGGTAGGGGCCATCTTTTGTAATGAAAGTAGGGGTAAGTGACATGCTTACTCGAAGACAGCTATAAGCTGTTCACTTGGTGCATTTTTCAACCCAGCCACAATGCTCTGTAACCGGCTCACACTTTGTGTTGCTGAAGCAACAGGAGTGATTACCGCTTCCTTCTCTCTCAGGTATCTCCTTCCTGTCAGTGGTGTAGAAGGTAAAAATGATCTTTTCTGCCAGGTAAGATAGAAAATAAGTTAATCATCAAAAATTATGTTTCTACAGATGTTTTTAGACATGAACTGCAAAGTCATTCACAAAACTCACAGGTACACCACAAACCACAGAGAAAATGAGTATGACACCACTACAGTCACTACCACAAAACAGGCTGAATTTAAAGTGAAGTGTTGTTTTTAAAGTTAAGTTATATAACAAATTACAAGCTTAATGAAATCCCCAAACTAAAAGTCAGAAGTTTAAACAAAGCGATAACTCAATAAAATACAAGACTTAAACATCTTAAAACGTAGACAAGAGGTTTAAGATCACTTAAACACTTACAAATGGAAAGGCAAGAGAACTTCAATGCACAGCCATAACTACCCGATGAAATAGAACTACTGTATAATCAACCTTCCCTTTTAATCTAATATATTTATCCATACATGCTGCAATTATAATTCAGTTCCAAAGCTCTTCTCTGCATGCACCACATTTGGGTTTAAACTATGCATATATTTTACAAAATTTACTAATATATCAAATGAAGCAATGACATCCAAAAAAGCTGAAGCAGTATTTGTAAACACTGAAAGACTATATATAAACAACCAACCTTTTTTGCACTGCCCACAGAAAGCCTGTACTCCCCTTCATTGAAAAACACTTCCCCTATTCCCTCCTTGCCTCACTGCATTATCTACAAACCCCAGTTCACTTCTTGGCACAAACGCTTCCCATTCAGAGGAGCTTCCTTTAGAAGTGAATTAATGTAATTTTAAGAATCAAGCTATTTGATATTAGCAATATTTTGGGGCAGATTCCCAGCTGCGATCGAGGAGCATTTGACACAGATGAGGGGGATTTCCCATCCACTTCCAAAGGTGCCCAATTCACTACCAGTCACAGGACTGGTCTGTGCAACTCTCCCAGTCTAAGTTAAACCAGCCTGGAGGCTGCTCTAGCCTGCACCACACATGCCTGCAAACTCAGTATAGCATGCTATAGTTATTCACAGCTAAAGAAGCCCCACTTATTCCATCTTCCCCACCAGCCACTGAAATGGCACTGAAGCTGCTATACCACCTGAGGATTCCCTTACAAGGGAAGAGATCCTCTGGGAGATGGATCCATCTATTTGAAAGCTACTTAATACCAATGGAGTGGCACAAAGTGGCTGGAGCACAGCCCTGAGCTGTATTGATTATATTTTCCATTTCCACAATTCAAGATCTGAATAATGTAAGAAAATCCTACTTTTTGTAAAATTAAGATGGCTACTTTTCAGAGGGGTTGGAAGGATCAGGGTTAGCCAGAATCTTCAAAGTCACAATTTATAAGTAAGCAGAAAGCTGTGCTATGAAAATTTAAAAATTCAAAATGGGCAAAATGAGTTGAAATCACTGCATACTCACTTACTAAACGTCAAATATAAAACCCAATAGTTTTGCACTATATTGAAGAATGATTTTACAAAACCGATCTGTACCAGTGCTAGCTTCTAGGAACAATTCTTTTTCAGCTGTATCCAACTTATTTTTGAAACTGTATAAGCAGCATGAAACTAACAACACTTATCAACTGTAACTGACACACCATCCGTCAGAAAGACAAGATGGGTGAAGCAATATCTTTTATTCGATCAACGTCTGTTGGTGACAGAGAGAAACTTTTGAAAAACACACAGCTCCTTCAGGTCTGGGCATCATAGCTAAATGAGCAGTAGTTAGCATATATTAAGGCAAAGGTTCTCAAACTGATGGGTGCACCCCCCTCGGGGTGATGGTGCAGAATGTATTTTAGGAAGGGCAGGCATGAGAAGCTTTAGCGGGGAAAAACAGAAACAAACAAACAAACAAAATCCTTACTGCACCCATTTTACCCACAGCAATGAATAACTAGCAAAGCTGATTTCTCCAGGCATATCAAGTCCTCAGATGGCACTATGCATTTTGACGGATCTCTGTTAAGCTTGCATAGCATTATACAAAGTCGTTGCCATCTGTACGTTAATCTGTTTGCTGCAATGTGGTACACTCATTTAATTGTAAGCATTGACCACAATCACAGTTTTCCTTTTGCTCTCATTATAATGAATCACTGGCTCATTTGTGCAACAGAAAAAAAAAACACCTCAACTCAAGGTGAAAAACAAAGAAGCCAAAACTTTTCAAACTACTTTAGTGTACATTAAAAACGAACAATGATCTCATCTTCAGATACAAGGAGATCTCCAGATAGATGTCTCAAGTATCCAACCAAGATGGAATTGCTCTGTTCCAAAAACAGGCTCGCGCATCACACTAGTAAACAGTCTGATGTCAGTAAGCAGTATATCACTAAAAATTTACATTACTATATCCTTAAATGGCTGTTTGAATAAATGCCTTAATGTTTTCAATATTTACTAAGAGTTGCATGTTGACTTTTTTTAAAATTGGTATATGTACTGTGTGGCGGCGGGAGGGAGGAAAGTAAATTACTACAGACTCAAAGAAGGGGAGTATGGTCAAATAAATTTGAGAACCACTGTATTAAGGGACCATTCAAAGCAGAGTGGCCCCTCTGAAGTCATAGGACAAAAAGAGGCGGTTATGGTTACAGATTGTTGTAATAAGTAGGGCCCCATCAAATTCACAGTCCATTTTCATCAATTTCACAGTCACAGGATTTTAAAAATTATAAATGTCATTATTTCAGCTATTTAAATCTGAAATTTCACTGTGTTGTAATTGTAGGGGTCCAAATCCAAAAAGGAATGCGGGAGAGGGCGGTGTTGCAAGATTATTGTAGGTGGTACTGTTTCTGCTTCTCTTCTGCGCACTGCCTTCAGAGCTGGGCAACTGGAGTATGGTGGCTGCCGGCCAGGAGCCTAGCTCTGAAGGTATAGCCACTGCCAGCAGCAGAACAGAAGTAAGAATGGCTTGGTGTGGTATTGCCACCCTTACTTCTGCGCTACTGCTGATGGGATGACATTGTCAGAGCTCGGAAACCTGGACAAAACCCGCTGCTCTCTGGCCACCCAGCACTGTAGGCAGTGCAGAAGTAAGGGTTGCAATACTGTGACCCTCCTAAAATAACCTTGTGAACCTTCTGCAACTCCCCTTTGGGTAAGGGCCCCCAGTTTGAGAAATTCTCGTCTCCCGCATGAAATCTGTATAGTACAGAGTAAAAACACAGAAAAGACCAGATTTCACAAGGGGAGATCAGATTTCACGGTCTATGATGCTTTTTTCATGGCTGTGAATTTGATAGAGCCCTAGTAATGAGCCATAAATCCAGTGTCTCTGTTCAGTCCATGATTTTTGTGTCTAGCAGTCATGAATTTAAGCTCCCAGGCTTGTCTTTTGAAAGTATCATGGAGGTTTCTTTGAGGATGAGGACTGATAGGTCAGAATGATCAGTTTGGGAAAGTGTTCACCCATAGGAAATAGTGTGTTTTTGTCTTTTATCATTTTCCTGTACGAGATTCATTTGAGAGCATAGTGGTTGTCCAGCTTCACCCACATAGTTGTTATTGGGGTATGCACTGGATGAGGTATATCACATATTGTGATAGATACATGTAAAATCCATGGATTTTGAAAGATGTTGATCATTGTAGCAGTGGAGATATGCCTGCAGGTTAACCATCTATTGTTCTGTCAAGGCCTGGTGCTGTTTTGAGTTGGTGTGTCCTGATCTGTGACATGCCTGCCTCTGATGAGCATAGCAAGACTGGGGGAATGTTTGAATGCCAGAATTGGGAGTTCAGGAAAGATTTCTTTGCAGGATGGGGTCCCCATCAAGTATGGGTTGTAGCTGTGCAGAAATAAAACTCCCTCCAACTGCACACCCCTAGGTTCCAGTGGGATGGTACGCAACAATTAGGGGTGTGTAGTTTTATTTCTGCACTGAAGCAGGTTCTCCGAGTATTTAGGTGGCCCGTTCCAAAATGTGATCTATTTCTCTGGTCGAGTGCCCTTGTTTGGTGAAGACAGTTAAGTGCGTTAAGGTGTATACCCCAGACTTTCTCCTTGGAGCATATTTGTTGGTATCTGGCTGTAGATAACAGATTCTTTGGTGTGTTTTGGGTGGTTACTAAATCTATAAAGGTAGGTGTGGTGGGTTTCTTGTATATTTTTCTCTATAGGGTTTCACTGCTGAAGCTGATTGTGATTCCCAGGAAGCTGATGCTAATGTGAAAGTGTCCTAGAGAAAGTTTAATGGATGGTGGTGGTGGTTGAAGTTGTAGTGAAAATCTATGGACAGACAACTTAAACTCCCTCAGAGGATGGAAATATCATTGATATATCTTAGATATATCATTGGTTTTGTGGTGCAATTTTCCAGAAATTCTTCTTCATGAAGAGGTTGGCATATTGGGGAGCCATCCAAATACCCATGGCTGCTCTCACGGTTTGGGCAAAATGTTTGCTGTTGAATGTAAATTATGGGTATGGATAAAAAGGATGAGAGGGTTGTCTTATAAATATTTGAAGTAGGCACCTATGCTGTCATTTTGATAGATGTTGGTGTATAGTGAAGCGACATCCATGGTGGTACGAATGGTGTTCTGAGGGAGATTGCAAATGCTGCAGTGTTTGTGGAATAAGTCATTGGTATCCCGAAGGAAGCTGACCCTTTGTGTGGTGGGTGGTTTGAGGATTATTTCTGAGAGTAACAATATTTCTTCAGGCAGACTGCCTTGGCCAGATATGATGGGTCTGCATGGGATCCCTTGTTTGTCTTAGGAAGCATGTAGAAGGTCCTTGGGGTGGGTTCATGCAGAAGAACTTGTAACCTGAGCCCTGTCACCCAGGGCTGAAGCCCTTAGGCCAGTGGTTCTCAAACTTTTGTACTGGTGACCCCTTTCACATATCAAGCCTCTGAGTGCTACACTCCCTTATAAAAAAAAATACTTTTTAATATAATTAACACCATTCTAAATGCTGGAGGCAAATTGCGGGTTTGCAGTGGAGGCTGGCAGCTTGAGACCCCCCGGCCATATAATAACCTGGCAGGTCCCAACCCCCAGTTTGAGAACCCCTGTGCTTGGGTTACACGTAAAATGTATTTTTCCCATTTCTGACAAACAGTGGGGATTGAAACCTGCATATGTAAATAATAACAGTGAAATAGACAGGTTACATTACCTTTTCAAAATGCTGCTGCAGATGACACTCCATGTGAGCTTTTGTTGTTGTTTTTCCCACTGGCATGTCAGCAGCAAACTTTCGGGGAGTTCCAATTTCTTCTTCTGCATCTGCTCCTAAGAAAACCCTCTCATCAAAGTCACCCACTGATAAAACATACTCTTCATACTCCTTATTCAATGCTTTGCTGGAAAAGAAGCCACACTGCATTTATTAAGGGTTAGGCTGTTAAAGAAGCCAGATAAACTAGCCAATGGAATTAGTCTATACAGTTGAAAGCAATGTATAGTCAAAACATTTATTAATTTTAGTAACAGCACTCCATGTGATTGGACTCTAACCAATATCAGTAATAGTGCACATACTAACAAATGCCTTGACTCCCTTTTTCTAACACCATATCCTAATGGTTTTCACCCTATTTACCATTGTGGGCCGCATATGCAGTTGTGTGTGTGTTATGTGGGCTGCTTCCACACAATATATATACTACCTATATGGCCTTGAGGATGTCACATGTGTACTGATTGGGCTGTAAGCGGACCATGGTCCACGGGTTGAGAACCACTGCCCTATCCTGATTCCCTTGGGCTTAATGCAGTACCTGGTCTCCCTGGCCTCTCTTGCTGCTGGTGACCCTCCAAGACTTGGTTTCCAGTAAGTACTGGAGCAAGTGAGTTAAGCTCTACTCCCACTGGAAAATGAAACAGCTATGGAGCAGAGTCGAGATGTTTCTTGCATGTATAAATAGCTTAACTGTATCATTGCTTAAAGAGCCTCATCCAGCACTTACTTATTATCTGTAAAGCTGCAAAAATCCAAGAGGCAGGCTCCTTTTAAAATCTGAAAACAAGAGAGTTGAAAATAAGATTATACACAATATAATTTTTAAAAAGAAGTAAATCGAAAACCTGTTCAATTCCAGCTGAGTGGATGCATCATAATTTAACTGTAATGCAGATGACTACGATCAAAATCATCTTTTGTAATTTTGTTGCACAAGACCTAAGGATGAATCTGTTGTACAGACAACATCTCAGCAGTATAAGCCTCCTCACTCTGACAACATTTTGCTAGATCCTAACCATAGAACTATGCTACCGACTATCCCCGTAGGTAGTCTATAAAATTGTTTTATAACATCATTCTCACATAATTCTCAGTCAGAAAGTTCCTATCCACAATGATTACAATGCTAGAATCCTGCTGGTATATTTAAATCACGGGTGGGCAAACTATTGACTGCTGGCCCTTTCTGATTGGCCCCTGAGCTCCGGGCTCAGGAAGCTGCTTCAGCCCCTCCCCCACTGTCCCTTCCTCCCACAGCCTCATCGTGCTGCGTGGGCAGCACTGCAGAAGCAGGGCTGGCTCCAGCAGGGTCTGAGCTCCTGCTGTTCTGAGCAGTGTGGTAAGGGGGCAGGGCTGTGAGCTTCTGCAGGGCAGCGTGTCTCGCTCTGGCTGGCCTGAACAGCGTGGTAAGGGGGTCAGGGCTGGGCCATGACCTTGGATAAGGGCCAGGGAATCCCGGGGGCCCATCAGGGGAAGGGGGTATGGATAGGGGTTGGGGCAGTCAGGGAGCAGAGGGGCTTGGGTAGGGGTGGGGGAGTCTCAGAAGGGGGCGGTCAGGGGAAAAGGAACAAGGGGGCTTAGATAGAGGATGCAGTCCTGGGGGGTGGTTAGGGGCAGGAGGGGGTCTCAGGAGGAGGCGGTCAAGGGACAGAGAGCAGGGGAGGTTACATGGGTTGAGGATTCTGAGGGGGTGGGATGGGAAGTAGGAGGGGGTTGGATAGGGGCAGGGCCAAGCTTCCCTACCCTACATGGCCCTCCACACAATTTTTAACCTCCATGTGGCCCTTGGGCCAAAAAGCTTGACCATGCCTGATTTAAACACTGCTGTCACTAGCATTGTTCTGCTCCCCGACTAGACACATAATGGAGTTTCGGAATCAAGAGGAGAAGGTAGGAGTTCTCTGCTAGTGTATAACTGGGAAACAAAACAACAAGAAGAACCCGACAACTCTGACTACTCTCTCCCCTTCATAGAAGAAAAATGTTTAAACAAAAATACCTTCTTCTGCAAAATGCCCTACTACCAAAACCTAATTCAATCACTGAGTCCATTTGCCTCTATGGTATATCCCCACTTGCACTCCTTCATTTATGTGTAAAGATATGGATGCTACCCTCATAAGAACATAAAAATGGCCATACTGGATCAGTCCAAGATTCATCTAGCTCAGTATCCTGTTTTCCGACAGTAGCCAATGCCAGGCGCTTCAGAGGGAATGAGTAGCATAGGTAATCATCAAGTGATCCACCCTGTCGCCCATTCCCAGTTTCTCACAAAAAGAGGCTTGGGACACCATCCCTGCCCATCCCGGCTAATAGCCATTGATGGACCTATCCTCCATGAATGTATCTACTTCTTTTTAGAACCCTGCTGTAGTCTTGGCCTTCATAACATCCTGTGGCAAAGAATTCTACAGGTTGTCTGTGTGTGGTGTGAAGAAAAAAACAGTTACATACCTTCTCGTATCTGTTGTTCGAGATGTGTTGCTCACTTCCAGTCCACATTAGATGTGCATGCGCTGCATGCACGAGCATCGGTAACATTTTCCCTGAGCAGCTCCCGTTGGGCTGGCAGGGGGGCCCCCCCAAGTGGTGCCACCATGCATATATACCCCTGCTGGCCTGACCCCCTCCGGTTCCTTCTTGCCGACGACTCCGACAGAGGGGAAGGAGGGTGGGTGGTGGAATGGACGTGAACAACACATCTCAAAGAACAACAGTTACGAGAAGGTAAGTAACCGTTTTTTCTTCTTTGAGTGCTTGCTCACGTCCATTCCACATCAGGTGAATCACACGCTTGACTCTGGAGGAGGGTCGGAGTCACAGAACAATTGACTGTACGACCGCTCGGCCGACTGCCATGTCCTCTCTGGCCTGCTGGTTGACCGTGTAGTAGGTCGTGAAGGTATGCACCGAAGACCAGGTGGCTGCTCTGCAGATCTCCTGGATCGGGATCTGTACCAGGAACGCCGCAGAAGTCGCTTGTGCCCTGGTCGAGTGGGCTGTGATCACCGGGGCTGGAACACCCGCGAGCTCATAACAGGTCTGGATGCATTCTGTAATCCACGACGAGATATGCTGCACTGACACCAGGAGGCCTTTCATCCTCTCAGCTACAGCCACAAATAACTGTGTGGATTTACGAAAGGGCTTGGTGCGCTCCAAGCAGAATGCCAGTGCTCAATGGACATCCAGGATGTGCAGACTGTGATGACTCAGGTCCATGTTGGTTTTGGGAAAAAACACTGGCAGACAAATGTCGTGGCCCAAATGGAATTGTGAGACCACCTTTGGGAGGAACTGGGGAGCTGCACCTTATCTTTATGAAACACTGTGTATGGTGGCTCCAAAGTGAGTGCTCTCAGCTCAGATACCCTCCTGGCTGAGGTGATGGCCACCAGGAATGCCACCTCCCAGGAAAGGTGGAGGAGGGTGCAGTAGCGAGATGTTCGAACGAGGGTCCTATGAGTTTAGAGAGGACTAAGTTAAGGTTCCAGGGAGGGACTGGGGGGGCGTGAGTAAGGGAACAACCTCTCCAGACCCTTGAGGAACTGTCCTACCATTGGGTGGGAAAACACCGAGCCCCCCGAAAACTCCGCGTGGAAGGCGGAGATGGTCGCCAGGTGCAGTCTGAGTGAGGACAGGGCAAGGCCCTGCTGCTTGAGGTGCAAGAGTTACTATTCAATATCTTTATCAGTGATCTGGAGGATGGTGTGGACTGCACCCTCAGCAAGTTTGCAGATGACACTAAACTGGGAGGAGTGGTAGATATGCTGGAGGGTAGGGATAGGATACAAAGGGCCTAGACAAATTAGAGGACTGAGCCAAAAGAAATTTGATGAGGTTCAACAAGGACAAAGTGCAGAGTCCTGCACTTAGGACAGAAGAATCCCATGCACTGCTACAGACTAGGGACCAAATGGCTAGGCAGCAGTTCTGCAGAAAAGGATCTAGAGGTTACAGTGGACGAGAAGCTGGATATGAGTCAACAGTGTGCCCTTGTTGGCAAGAAGGCTAATGGTATTTTGGGCTGTATAAGCAGGGGCATTGCCAGCAGATCGAGGGACGTGATTGTTCCCCTCTATTCAACATTGGTGAGGCCTCATCTGGATTACTGTGTCCAGTTTTGGGGCCCATACTACAAGATGTGGAAAAATTGGAAAGAGTCCAGAGAAGGGCAACAAAAATGATTACGGGCCTGGAGCACATGACTTATGAGGAGAGGTTGAGGAAACTGGGATTGTTTAGTCTATAGAAGAGAAGACTGAGGGTAGATTTGATAGCTGCTTTCAACTACCTGAAAGGGGGTTCTAAAGAGGATGGATCTAGACTGTTCTCAGGTACCAGAGGACAGAACAAGGAGTAATGGTCTCAAATTGCAGTGGGGGAGGTTTAGATTGGATTTTAGAAAAAACTTTTTCACTAGGAAGGTGGTGAAGCACTGGAATGGGTTACCTAGGGAGGTGGTAGAATCTCCTTCCTTAGAGGTTTTTAAGGTCAGGCTTGACAAAGTCCTGGCAGAGATGATTTAGTTGGGATTAGTCCTGCTTTGAGCAGGGGGTTGGACTAGATGACCTCATGAGGTCCCTTCCATCCCTGATATTCTATGATTCTACTCCAAAATGGTTGGCAGCGGGGCCCAGTGCAGTTGCACCTGTCGGGGCTCACACCAGCACAAGAACCTTTTCCACTTGGCCAGGTAGGCAGCCCTAGTGGAGGTATTTCTACTGCTAAGCAGAACCTGCTGCACTGGAAGGGAGCACTGGCTCTCCAAGGCTTTTAACCACAGAGCTTCCATGTTGTCAGGTGCAGCGATTGCAGGTTGGGGTGGAGAAGTCACCCGCCATCCTGTGTGATGAGGTCCCGGTATAAGGACAGGGTTACCGGGACATCCACCGACAGCTCTAGGAGTGTTGTGTACCAGTGCTGATGGGCCCAAGCCGGGGCAATGAGAATTGCTGTCGCCTTGTCCCTCCACACCTTCAGAAGGACCTTGTGCACCAGGGGAAGTGGGGGAAAGGCACACATCAAGCCCCCTCCCTATGGGATGATGAATGCGTCAGCGACTGAGCCCAGACTGTGACCCTGGAACAAGCAAAACAGCGGGCACTGAGCGTGGTGCCTGGTGGCAAACAGACCACCAATCGGGACTGCCACCACTGCAGGGAGTCCAGCATCTCCCCTGGGGCTGTCACTATCAAGTGCAGGGGGTCCCTGCCTGGGCGGTATAGCTGGATGAGCCAAGCCTACTAAGTCCTGAGCCTCAGTCTGGCGTGCTTGACCACATGCGTATGTGCTGTCATGTGACCTAGGAGGTGCAGGCAAAATCTGGCTGTTGTAGTGGGAAACAGGTGCAGGGCATCCACCGCCTGCTGGATGGCTCGGAATCAAGATTCTAAGGCTCGCCCTAGCTTGTACTGCGTCTAGGACTGCCCCTCTGAATTCCACTCTCTGCGTTGGAATCAGAGTGGACTTGGGGACGTTGACCAGGAGCCCCAACTTGCGGAACATTCCCAGGGCCACCACCACATGGTCCTGAACTTTAGCCTCGGACCGACCCACCAGGAGCCAGTCGTCGAGGTACGGGTAAACCCGAATCCTCCGCCTCCGTAAGAAGGCTGCCACTACCGCTATGTATTTTGTGAACACCTGAGGGGGCGCGGCTAGGCCAAATGGGAGAACCGCAAACTGGTAATGCCTCCGGTTCACGGTGAAACACAGGAACTTTCGGTGAACTGGGTGGATGTCAATATGAAAGTATGCATCCTTCACGTCGAGGGCAGCGTACCAGTTCTGCCCCTGTTCTCCGCAGCACTGTACCAAGGAATGAATGATGGTGCCCAGAGAGACCATGTGGAACCGGGCCTTGACCAGGAATTTGTTGAGCTCGTGGGACAGAGGCCCCCCTTTGGCCTTGGGAATGAGTAAGTAGCTTGAGTAGAACCCTTTCCCCCTTAGGCTTCGTGACACTACCTCTACCACCCCCACCTCTAGGAGCGAGTGAACCTCCTTTTCCAGGAGATGCTTATGAGAAGGGTCCCTGAAGAGGGACAGGGAAGGGGGGTGGGAGGAGCACTGCAGCATGTACCTGCTTTACGCCATTTGTAACACCCAGTGGTCCGACGTAATACTGGACCACGCATACGGGAAGCGGGACAGACAATTCAGGAAACAAGGGGACGGATCTGGTTACTGGTCTGGTACGCTGCCCTCAAGCGTACCTTCAAAAGCCTGGCTTGTTGCCTGGCTGGGATTTGCTCTGGCCTTGCCCCAATGCATTATTGTTATTATTATTGTGCCACCGTCTATTATCCCCGCCTCGTCTATGGTAGGGCTCATGTCTAGGGCAAGGCTGGTACTGGCACTGGGGTTTGAAGGGATTCCTCTGAGTCGCTGGGATGTGCATACCCAGCGACTTGAGGGTAGCGCCTGGGTCTGCCATATAGTCTTGTAGTTCGACTGTATGGTCTTGATGAGTTGGAGCGCTATCCTGGATGGACCTTCTGGGCTCAAAATGTCCACCATGGGGTCCTCCTGACCTACCGTCTCTTCGGCCTGCAAGTCCAAGTTGTGGGCAACTTTATGCAGCAGCTCCTGGTGGGCTCTGCAGTCAATTGGCAGAGGCCTGGACACCGCTGTGCCCGCCACCGTTTCGTCTGGGGATGACAAGGAGGTCGGCAGCTGCTCAGCATCCTCTCACTGGTCCTCCTGCTCTCCCTCCCCCATGGGAGGAGCCCCTGGCTCGGGCAGATGCTGGGATGGCACTAGGCTCGGTGGCAGTCTCGCTGTTGTATTGCCCGATAAGGACATGGTTGGCCTGGATACCGTAGCTTCCTGCATGGAAGAGCGGCGGTGCGGGGACCGGGCTCGCTGCACCGAATAGCTGGCCCTGGAGGGGCCCCTTGCCGCTGGTGGTAGGCCCAAGGGGTCCAGAAGGACTAATGTCCTGGCAGCCACCATTGAGGGTGCCATCCCGCCTGGGGCTCCCTGCTGTCCGGTGCCCTGAATGGGTAGCTGTAAAAACCTAAGTCTGCGCCAGACTCCGGCAACGCTGAACGCAAGGGCCACGGTGGTGCCGTTGATCTGTGTTGGTGGGAGAACGACGAACGGCTCCTGGCTGATTGAGAGTGAGACCAGTATTGATGTTCTCTGAATCGGGACCGGTATCAGTACTGACGCAATCAGGGAGCTTCCGGTGACAGTGGTCTCGTCTCTTCCTGGTGCTGGTCTCTGGAAGGTGACGGAGAACGACGTGCCCCTTGTGCTAGTCCTGCACGCCGACCCACTTTTGGTACCAAAACTTCCCTCTGGGTCAGGGATAGCTGGGAGTCTACTGGTTGCTGGAGGCTTCTCCCTGGTTGGGATGGGGCTTGCCACCGACAACTCAATGAGGTCCTTCGCTGCCTCAAAGGTGTCCGGCATGGAGGGCTGATCTATTATGTCCTCAAGCTCCCCATCTGCACTGAGCTCACTTAAGTCTGGGCTCAGTGGGACTTGTGGCGTCGGTATCACTGGTGGTTGCGCTGGTACCATGGTCGCCCCGCTCTTTGCTGTGCACGGGGCCTTAGATGGCGCTGGCCTCCTGTGGGGGTAACGTCCACACCCTCCCTTCAGTTGCGCCTTATGAAGGATGAGTGGTGCCAGGGCCTACTCTGGTGCTCTGGGGCCTCTGGTTTGTGGTGCTTGGCTGGCACCGGGTCTCTTGACGACTCTGGGACACTACACACCGAGGAAGCCGGGGCCGAAGTCGGGTGCTCCCGTCCTGGTGGCTGCAAGGCGGCCTCCATCAGCAACTGTTTGAGATGAAAGTCTCTCTCTTTCTTCATTCTAGGTTTGAAAGCATTGCAAATCTTGCACCACTCCGTCGGGTGTGCTTCCCCCAAGCAACATACACAGGAGTCGTAGGGGTGACTAACTGGCATGGGCTTGCGGCATGTGGTGCAAGCCTTAAACCCTGGGCCTGTGGCATGCCCCGCAGCCTGGGGCAGGTATTGGAAGCCTCCAAGCACCTAATCACTTAAGTGTCCACAAATATTCCAACAAAGGAATACTAACTGACTGATAACAGCTCTAACAAAGGCTAAGGGATCACTCTTGTAGGAGAGAGAGCTTGTTCCAATGACGCCACGAAGGTAAGAAGGAACTGGAGGGGGTAGGGCCAGCAGGGGTTTGGTGGTGCCACTCCCCACCAGCCAGTTCGATGGGAGCTGCTAATGGAAAAAGTTTCTGATGCTCATGCACGCAGCACACGCACACCTAATGTGGAATGGATGTGAATAAGCACTCAAAGAAGAATACTTCCTTTTCTTTGTTTTAAACCTGTTACCTATTAATTTCATTTGATAACCCTTAGATCTTGTGTTGTGAGGAGTAAATAACACTTCCTTATTTACTTTCTCTATACAAGCCATGATTTTATAGACCTCTGCCAGATCCTCCCTTAGTTGTATCTTTTACACGTTGAAAAGTCCAGTCTTATTACTCTCTCCTTAGGTGGAAGCCATTCCATATCACCAATCATTTTTGTTGCTCTTTTCTGAATCTTTTCCAATTCCAATATATCTTTTTTAGGATGGAATGACCACATCTGCAAGCACTATTCAAGATGTGGGCGTATCACGGATTTAGATAGAGGCAATCTGATATTTTCAGTCTTATGATCTCTTTCTTACTTATTGATTCCAACATAGTTAGCTTTTTTGACTGCTGCTCCACTTTGAGTGGGTATTTTCAGAGAACTATCCATGACGCCAAGATTTTTTCTTGAGTGGCAACAGCTAATTTATACCCCACCATTTCATATGCATAATTGGGATTATTTTTTCCACTGCACATTCCTTTGTATTTATCACCATTGAATTTCATCTCCCATTTTGCTGCCCAATCACTCAGTTTTATATTACCATTTTATAAACATTTAAGTTATTAGTAAGTACCTTCCTTTCAAAGAGCTTTGAAATGTATGGTTTGAAGTAGTGTTCCTTTATTCCTTTGGCTTCAACCATAAGTCCATCATGTAATTCACAAAGTGAGGCAATGATGCAAGGAGGCTCTTCAGAGGCCTTGACTTCAGCAGTGTGAAAGTCCACTGGTAAACCTGGGGAAAAAAAAAGGTCAACTATGATTAATTATATTTCAAAAAGACCAAACAAGAAAAAAATTGTCTTTCAAATGCAAACATTAATATACCTTTGAATGATGGATTTAGTAACTCTCTCCTATCTGTGTACAAAAGGGCATTTGCAAAAATCAGGTCCAAGCAACACAGAAGCAAATGATAGGAATTTACTAAATCATCTCCAATCATACGGAAATTACCTTTAAAAGAGAGCATATCACATCAAATAAAACCACAAAGTTCATTGCTCAAAATGTGTAGTGCAGGCAGCTAATGAAAACAGCTTACCCTTGGTATAAACAAAGAGCGTCCAGCAGAAGTTGAACAGTTCTTTTACACTGCACTTCCTTCTACCAGGAAAAAAAAAACAGGAGAAAAGATAAGACTTCAAACGGGGTTTTACTTGTTTGTTTTATGGCTAGAGTTCCATTATTTCCTCATGTAAAAAATATGGTCAGCAGTATCTCCTAAAAATTGTAACCAAACTTGTTTGAACAAAATTGGCTGATGTAGGACTGAGTGGATTTGTAGGCTCTAAAGTTTTACATTGTTCTATTTTTGAACACCACAGCAGACTGAGGGAAGTGATTATTCCCCTTTATTTATCGCTGGTGAGGCCACATCTGGAGTACTGCAGGCAGTTTTGGTCCCCGCTACTACAGAAGGGATGTAGACAAATGGAGAGAATCCAGTGGAGGGCAACAAAAATGATTAGGGGCCTGGAGCACGTGACTTACGAGGAGAGGCTGAGGGGTTATTTAGTCTGTGGAAGAGAAAAGTGTTGTGGAGGAATGAGATAGCAGCTTTCAACTCTCTGAAGGGGCGTTCTAAAGAGGATGGATCTAGACTGTTCTCAGGTACCAGAGGACAGAACAAGGAGTAATGGTCTCAAGTTGCAGTGGAGGTGGTTTAGGCTGGATATGAGGAAACACTATTTCACTACAAGGGTGGTGAAGCACTGGAATGGGTTACCTAAGGAGGTGGTGGAATCTCCACGCTCAGAGGTTTTTAAGGCCTGGCTTTACAAAACCTTGGCTAGGATGATTTAGTTGTTGTTGGTCCTGCTATGAGCAGGGGATTGAACTAGATGACCTCCTGAGGTCTCTTCCAACCCTAATATTGTATGATTCTAGAAATGCAGTTATTTTTTGTACATAATTCTATTTGTATTAGGTGAATTGGAAAATACTATTTTATTTTTTTTACAGTACAAATATTTGTAATAAAAATATAGTGAGCATTGTACACTGTGCATTGTGTTGAAACTGAAATCAATATATATAAAAATAAAGAAAACATTCAAAAATATTTAAATATTTATTTTTTTGATCACTTGACAGCCCTAAAAATTAATGAAATTACACAAGTTATGTGATGAACGCCTCCCTTGTCCACAATCTCTCTAATCTGATACAGGACAACATTCTCCAACCCCACAAAGTCTTTCTAATTCTTCTTTTGGATCTTCTGACCCCCTCCTAGATCAGATGAGCTCCTGTTCTGCTATGATTAAGGCTACGTTTATGTCACAGAGGTCACTTCCAGAGACCCCGGTGATATTCTCTGCTTTAGCCCTAGGGGCTGTGGGACTCTAGAGTTAAAAGCTAGCGGGGCCCTGGCAGGGTTCCAGCTACAGGTGACAGGGGGGCCCCTGCAAAGTTCCAGTGACAGACTCCTGAGAGGGCCATCCTCAGGGTTCCAGCAATGGATGACAGGATTCAAGCAACGGGAGACAAGATGGGATGCCTTGGGCAAGTGGCTTGGGGTTTCCCTTTTTCTCTTTGGGAAATATGGTCACCCTGCAGCTTCCAGCTGCCATGTGCAAAAGGGGACCCCTTCTGCTGCTTCTAGTTGCTACAGACAGAAGGGGTACTCCACAGCTCCCAGTCACCACAGAGGCATGGGAAAACCATGGAGCTGCAGTAGCAAGTCACACACATGTCATGGCTTCCCTGAATTTTTGGTTATTGCCTGTGACCTGTTCGTGACTTTTACTAAAAACAACCATGACAAAAATCTTAGCTTTAGCTATGATACCCTAACATGCATCATGATGTTGATGTCACAAGTGTATCAGAATCCTCCTGTAATTCATCCACAGTGGGACAACTAAGGGGATTTTAATTTTTATTAACTGTTTAAGTGTTTTAATACCATAAAGTATTAAATTTATTTAAGCAACCCCACCAACAAAAAATATGAATAGAAAAAAGTAAAATACAGAAGAATGGTTCAATGATATTAGGGGTTGAAGTAATTCAGATTCAGGGAATAAAAAAAACTACCAGTGAAGGTACTTTTGAAGACTGTTATATTCTACACAAAAGAAAGTCTCTGGTTACGAAAATTGTCTCCTCACTTTAAATCTATTAGGAGTCAACTATCCATTCAGTGCACATGTATAAACCTCATTAACAATGAGGTGGTTTTGGTCACTGTAGAAAGCAGCAAAGGAAGTGAGGATAACAGAATTAAAACAAAATCAATTTTTTTCATTAATTTTAATTAAGTGTTAACATCAAAACCTATTTACAATCACATATTAATCACAAATCAAAATCGCAGCTTTAAGGACATATAGTATGTAAAGAGATACTTCTAGGGCAGGAGCAGACAAACTTTTTGGCCCAAGGGCCACATCTGGTTACAGAAATTGTATGGCAAGCCATGATGCTCACTACATTGGGGTTGGGGTGTGGGTGCAGGCTCTGGAGTGGGACCAGAAATGAGGAGTTCAGGGTTGGGGAGGGAGCTCCAGGCTGAGGTAAGGGTATGTGTGCTTGGGGTGGAAGCAGTGTCCCCTGGATGCCCCTATGCACAGGAGCTGGAGGGGGGACATGCCTCTGCTTCTGGGAGCTGTGTGGAGCGGCCCCCAACCTTGCTCCTTGGCTGGAGTGCCAGAGAAGGGCAAGCCCCAGACCTAGCTCCCCAGCAGGAGCTCAAGAACTGGATTAAAACAGCTAGTCGGCTGGATGTAGCCCGCAGTTTGCCCACCCCTGCTCTACAGGAACACAAGTAGCTGTTTAAAGGTGACTGAACTTGCAAAATAAAAATAAAGGATTTACAACTTTTATTTTTAATAACTTCATGCTTTTCTGCATTAGAAGTTCAGGTTTGGTCTATCCTGGAACTTTATAGACAAATGAATAGCATTCTCAGATGGAATGAGGCTGAAAGTGAGAAATGACAGAGGGGAAAGGATTTTTAGGAAGGTTGATTAAAACTCTTGTTTTCTGTTTACACCAATTTTACAACTATAACTAAACACATGTTTGAGAGAAAATGTCAGTTGAATTCAGTTACTCCTGGGGGAATTTTGTACCACTGCACGCACAAATTAACAAGCTTCACATTTTTCATTTTTTGCATAGAAAAAAGCCTTGTCCGGAAAGTTGCTTCAGTTCATAGAATATCATGGTTGGAAGGGACCTCAGGAGATCACCTAGTCCAACCCCCTGCTCAAAGCAGGACCAATCCCCAATTAAATCATCCAACAGATTTTTGCCCCATATCCCTAAATGGCCCCCTCAACAATTGAACTCACAACCCTGGGCTTAGCAGGCCCATGCTCAAATCACTGAGCTACCCCTCCCCCACAAAAAAGTTTTTTTATCTTTAGAAGTTCTCCAGACTTCGTCTTGTCCAGATCTATTTCACCCCCAACAATCTTCTATTCATTGAACTTTTTGAAACTTTGCACTTTTAGAGAGAGGTAAGGGATTGACTCTGTGTACACAAATTTGCAGTGGGACAATAGATTTGAGGTCTGTTGTTTCTCACCTCCATTTATTTATTTATTTATTTATTTTGCAGCTAACAAGCATGTTACCTCTGGAGACACAAATCCAGAGTTTGAGAACTGCAAAACTAAGCATTGCTGATAGTATCTTATAGACTGAGCACTGAGTTCCATTGGGTAGACAGAAAGATTAGCCTAAGTAATCTATAGAGAAGGCCCTGTATCCCCATAAAATTGGGTCCCTAATCCATGAACTACTGAAACTCATTTACAAAACTTTTCTTAAACATTATGTAAATATATTGTCTCAAACTATAGAATAAGAATTTATAATCCCTATTCCATGATGATATATCTTTGAGTTTTAATTAAGATACATTATAGTTATCTTTAGATAAAATGCTTTTTGCGGAAAAAAATAAAAAAATCAAAGTTAAATAAATCAGATTTTTTTTTAAATCACTGATTTTTACCCACCCTAGATATATGAGAACTCCCAAATATCTCTCCAGCAAAGAAAAGGAAAAAAAACCAAAACAAAAAACCTTGCTCTCTCCTATTTCTAATGTAAGACAAACAGAAAACTTTTTAAAAAATGAGTATTTTTTGTACATCATAAAGAAGTACACAAACCCAGTTGAAAAAAGAACTATGCAAGATATTTGACAATGCATAATATTATGCACCAACTCAGAAAAGTAAAACGATATGGTAGCCTTCTCAGGCTGAAGGAATCATTTCAGGAAGACTAATTACAAGAGCTAGTAGTATTTGACCAGGACACTGAGGCCAATACCCCTGCTCTTGAAAGAAGTGATATGGGATTTTTGTTGAACAGAAGTAATCAGAACTTTAGCTTTAGGCTTCATCTGCAGAATGGTATCTTCAGCATTACAGAATGCACTTAATGCTCACCCAAACAGTCCTGATATCTTGCAACCAATTGCATGCAGGATGAGCAGGCACTTATGTAGAGCCCCATTGACATCAGTGGAACTCCACAGGGGCATACATGCGACTAAATGCATCTCATTGCAGAACTGAACCTAAAAGTGACATCTATCAAGTCAACACCTTTTCCTGCTTTTCAAAGGATAAATCCTGGCCTTACCATTGAATTTTTCAGTAGGGCTGTCAAGTGATTAAAAAAATTAATCGTGATTAATCACAGTTAAACAATAGAATACCATTTAAATATTTTTGGATGTTTACTACATTTTCAAACATATTTTAATTACTACACAGAACACAAAGTGTACAGTGCTTTATTATTTATTTTTTATTACAAACATTTGCACTGTAAAAAACAGAAGAAACAGTATTTTCAATTTGCCTAATAGAAGTACTGTAGTGCAATCTTTTTATTATGAAAATTGAACTTACAAATGTCAAATTATGTACAAAAAAAGCCCGCATTCAAAAATAAAACAAAGTAAAACTTTAGAGCCTACAAGTCCACTCAGTCCTGTTTCAGCCAATGGCTCAGAAAAGCAAGTCTGGTTACATCTGCAGGAGATAACCCTGTCTGCTTCTTGTTTACAATGTCACCTGAAAGTGAGAACAGGTGTTCACATGGCACTGCTGTAACCGTAACAATGCTGCCTCTGGCGGGACACAACCGAAAGTATCAGTTCAGGACAAACTGCTTAGAACAGGGTAGTTACAGCCCAAGGCTGGGTTTTCTTTACTATTAAGGAACACCAAACCAGCCAAACAGAGAAGACTTCAGTTTTACCCCACTGGCTAACCAGAAGTCCAACAAGCAACTCCCTTAGATTACAGGTGGGCAAACTACTGTCCTGCCTGGCCCCTCCCCTACTGTCCCCTCTCCCCCTGCAGCCATGCCTGGTGGCATGGTAAGGGGGTCGGGGGGTCAGATAAGGGCCAGGGGGTCCTGGAGGGCAGTCAGGGGACAGGGAGCAGTTGGATAGGGCAGAGGTTCTGAGGCTGTGTGTGTGAGAGAGAGGGGATGAGGAACAGGGGTGGTTGGATAAGTGTGGGAGTCCCGGGGGACCTGTCGGGAGCAGGGGTGTGGATAGGAGGCAGCCAGGGGGGTTGGATGGGGGGTGGGTCCTGGGGGGGTCTCGGGACGAGGGTGGTCACGAGACAAGGTGGGGGTTGGATGAGTCAGGGATTCTGAGGGGGGAAGTCAGGGCCTGGGAAGTGGGAGGGGGTTGGACGGGGGTGGGGACCAGGCTGTTTGGGGAGGCACAGCCTTCCGTACCCGGCCCTCCATAGTTTTGCAACCCCCATGTGGTCCTCAGGCCAAAAAGTTTGCCAACCTCTGCCTTAGATTCTTCAGTTCCCTTGTATCACTACCAGCACCACCTCTTATGGCAATGAATAGTTATGAAAACCAATACGCCAGTAAAAGAAAAAGGGTTCTCCCAATCCCAAAGGACCAAGCCCCAGACCCAGGTCAATACAGAAGTCAGATGTTATCCACAAATCACTCTGTTGCCAGTCTTTTAGAATCTAAAATCTAAAGGTTTATTCATAAAAAGAGATATAATTGAGAGTCAGAATTGGTTAAACAGAATCAAATACATACAACAATTGCAAAGTTCTTAGTTCAGGCTTGATGGGATTACTGCTGATTTAAACCAATCAAGTCTCTGGAGTATAAACATCCCATCTTGGATGAGTTGTTTAGTCCTTTCTTTAGAACTTCAGTTTCAAGTAAAGTTCCTCCAGAGATAGAAGCAGGATTGAAGACAAAATGGAAGGATTTTCCAGGGCCTTTTATATCCTCTACCATGCTGAAGGAAACCCCTTTTTCCTCCTGTGCAAAATCACCCCTTTTTTCTCCTGTACAAAATCACAGCAACAAAATGGAGTTTGTAGCCACCTGGGTACGTCACGTGTCCCATGAATGATTCAGCTTTTTGCAGGTCAACGCCATTGTTTACATGTTAGTTTGAACATTCCCAGGAAAGCTCAGATGTGTATTGGTGTCTCCCAAAGTCCGCTGTCTGTTCAGTGTTTCTTGATTGGGCACTTACTGAGAATAGCCCTTTCTTAAGAAGCTAACCAAATGCTTCACTGAGGCTACTTAGAATCAAACACATTGAGATACAAGTACATAGCCAATATTCATAACTTCAAATACAAAAAATGATACACATACAGACAGCATAATCATAACCAGCAAACTACAACCTTTCCATAGACACCCCACTTGACCGCCTCTGTACAATATTTGCTGCAAGTATATAACAGTGGTTGCAACAATGATCTATACAGTTTCTGTTCATGTCAATAACAAGGTCTCACTGGCGTTGCAAGATATTTACGTGCCAGATGCCCTAACCTCCATTCCAGAGGCTATGCATGCATGCCGATGACGGTTCTGCTTGATAATGATCCAAAACAAAGCGGACTTATGCATGTTCATTTTCATCATCTGAGTCAGATGCCACCAGCACAAGGTGGATTTTCTTTTTTGATGGTTCGGGTTCTATAGTTTCTGCCTCAGAGTGTTGCTCTTTTAATGCATCTGAAAGCATGCTCCATACCTTGTCTCTCTCAGGTTTTGGATGGCACTTCAGATTCTTAAACCTTCAGTCAAGTGCTGTATCTATCTTTAGAAATCTCACCTTCTTTGCAGTGACAGTGTTTGTAAATCAAACAGCATGTGCTAGGTCATCGTCCGAGATTGCTATAACATTAAATATATGGCAGAATGCAGTAAAACAGAGCAGAGGACATACAATTCTCCCGCAAGGAGTTCAGCCATACATTTAATTAAAGCGCTATTTTTTTAAATGATCATCAGAATGGAAGCATGTCCTCCAGAATGGTGGCTGAAGCATAAAGGGGTATATGAATGTTTAGCATATCTGGCACGTAAATACCTTGCAATTCTGGCTAAAAAAGTGCCATGCAAAGGCCTGTTCTCATTTTCAGGTGATATTGTAAATAAGAAGCAGGCAGCAGTATCTCCTGTAAATGTAAACAAATGTAAACAAACTTTGTTTAAATGTAAACAAACAAAATCAAAAACTTTGTTTAAATGTAAAACAAAATGATTTTTACAGTGCAAATATTTGTAATAAATAATATAAAGTGAACACTATACACTTTGTATTGTGTTGCAATAGAAATCAAAATACTTGAAAATATAGAAAAACATCCAAAATATTTATTAAATTTCCATTGGCATTCTATTGTTTAACAGTGCGATTAACTGTGATTATTATTTATAATCACAGTCAATTTTTTTTTTAGTTAATCACATGAGCTAACTGATTAATCAACAGCCCTGGCTTTCAATAAAATCATTTAAATCTCTCAATATACCTCTGTTTCCTGCTCCTTTGTGGTTTAGGTGTTTCTTCATAAGGGTTTTGAAATACATCCAAAAATATTGGTTCAAACTTTCTGAAAATCACAGTCGATACTTCAAAGTTTCTCTCCAGCCTCCCCATTCGCTCCCGAAATTCCTGCGGCAGGTCTGACATGTCCATCCACTTTTTCATTTTACTAAAAAACTGAATTAAACTTAAAAGAGCAACACTGATTATAATGTAATCTCCAGCCATGAAACAGATCAAATAGTTTAGACTAAGATTCCGTGCCCCTCTCCCCACAATTCTTGATCTTTTCTTAAAAAGATGGACTTTTGGTGAAAACCAAATCTGACTAATTTATTGCTTGCCAACTGCTTTAATTATAGAAAAGGATAAACACACTTTGCTAGACTCCAGTGCTGAGTACATTCCACACAGTTAATTCTTACTTGTGTATTTCCTTTGGTTTCCAATCCTTACATGGATTCATTCAGATCAGAGAAGGTGTCTCTCTTTGGTGGGGTTATTAAAAACAGAAAAGTTGAGGGGCAGGAAAAATGTAATTTTCACAACCCTGATTAACCAGGACATCCGTATTGAAGAATTAGGTGTTGAATTAACACTGAAGTGCATAAATACTTATGTAATTATAAATCTCTAAGCACCCAAGCATTCATCTGAGTTTCATTGTGAAATGGTTCGCACTTTCAATTTTGAATCAAAAATCTGACTTCAAAACTCAGTAAAAAATGCCATGTATTTAGTTTTATGAAGGAAGGTGACTTGGGTCATGGTCTGTAATTATCTATACAGGGGAAAATAATAAATACTAGTGGGCTAGTCAGTCTATACAAAGGTATAACATGATCTAATGGCCAGAGACTGTTGTCAGCAAAATTAAAGCCGGAAATAAGATTAACCACCCTCAATGTTTAAAAATTCCAGTAACCATTAAAACAGATTACCAAAGGAAGTGGTTAATTTTCCATCACTTGGAGTCTTTAGACCAAGATTGGATATCATTCTAAAACATAAGATCTGGACTAGATTCAGAAATCACTGGATTCTTTGGCCTAAGGATGTAAATATCATTTAAAAACTTAACCATTTAAAAATATTTAATTTAAATGGTCAATCGATTAAAGGGCTGGCTGAGGCCCAGCCAGCACAGGGCCAGACTGGGGGTAAACCGGTAACACTAATGCTTACTAGTTAACTGGTTAAACATCCCTACTCTGGCCTATGTTATGCAGGAAATAAGACTGGAGGATCTTAACAGTCCCTTCTGGCCTTAATATCTGTGAAAACTGGATAAATCGGCTGGATTTTATATTTGTGCAATATCAATTATGCCCTCCTTCTACAGCTATAAGGAAAGTGCCATTATTCTTTCAGATAGAACGTAAATAAAACAGCAGTCAAAAGGGGAGCAGATCTAGAATAAGGGGAAAGAAGCTGTGACTACACACAGATGTTTAGGTCTCCAGGAAAAGGCAAAACAAGACACAGAAGTACCTTAGTTTAGCTGACCGTAGTATCCTAGTCAGTGAAACGCAGTTTCCTTTCATAAGACCACTTCCAACCGTGGGAAGTATGCTTTTACGACAAGCAACATATAGAGCACAAGCCAACCAATGCACCACTTCTCCCTGTCAAACCAGAAGTAAACAATAAATGGACAAACTTTTCCAGGGCAACAATACTCAATTTGCACTCTCAGCTTTTCATCTACTTCAAGTTTCAGAGTAGCAGCTGTGTTAGTCTGTATCTGCAAAAAAGGAGGAGGAGTACTCGTGGCACCTTAGAGACTAACAAATTTATTTGAGCATAAGCTTTCATCGTGCATCTGATGAAAGGGGCTATAGCCCACGACAGCTTATGCTCAAATAAACATCTCTAAGGTGCCACAAATACTCCTCATCTACTTTAAATATCTCTAAAATCCTTTGGGACAGTAACAAGAACCAACGTTTACTCAGGGTGGATGATTGTTTTTTCTAAATCTGTCTGGAACAAGGGAACCAAAACTGCCCAAATAGAACCACACCATAACTTCCTAGGAGTGGAGGACTATCCTTAATTTGCATGGAACTGAGCAGACTGCATGACTGTTCCTTTAAAAACAGACACTAAAAGGCCTCCAATATGATTTGACCATTCAGTTCACAATAAACCACTGCATATTGTAAAAGCCTGAGGTGTCTGCTGACTGCACCTTTGTAATAAAGATAGCATAATGTAGTACTCCAGAAGGCCAAAATCTGGCCACTGATTAGCTAGAAACCCATTATCTTTTCTGCAACATCAGTGAAGCCAGCCCTGTCTATTTTGTGTCCCTACTGGCACCTTCACATGGAAGTTCTTCAGTGCTTCCTTACAGTTTGAATGCCCTCTCCAAACTACTACTATAGCCCAAGGGCGCTGGTTTGTTTAATTTTTGGAAGTGCCCAGAACAGATACAAGCAGAGCTGGGGCAATTGCCCCAGGACCCCCCACTTCAGGGGAACGTGGGATCCAGGGCAGTCTGTGGAGTTAGGGGGGGCCTGTCGCCAGCAGTAGTGAGCAACCCAGCCCCAGCCCACCCTGCTGGCTCCCAGCATCGCTTGGGAGGAGGTGGCAGAAGCCTGAAAGAGGGCTTGGGGGAAGGGAGAAGTGAGGCAGTGGCATATTTAAAAGAGCTGTGTCATTATGTATAGACAGGAACAATGTACTCAAACACAGCATGTCATACATAAGTAGTATTAATAAAGTTGATATTCTTACAATAAATTTTTCTTATGATAGTGATATTGTGCAATATATTATTAATATTGAGGAAAGTGATCAGGAACAATCAGCACGGATTTACCAAGGGCAAGTCATGCCTGACTAACCTAATACCTTCTACCATGAAATAACTGGCTCTGTGGATGAGGGAAAAGCAGTGGAGGTGTTATTCCTTGACTTTAGCAAAGCATTTGATAGGGTCTCCCACAGTATTCTTGCCAGCAAGTTGAAGTATGGGCTGGATGAATGGACCATAAGGCGGACAGACAGGTGGCTGGATTGTTGGGCTCAACGGGTCATGATCAATGGCTCCATGTCTAGTTGGCAGCTGGTATCAAGTGGAGTGCCCCAAGGGTCAGTCCTGGGGCCGGTTTTATTCAACATCTTTAGCAATGATTTGGAGGATGGTGTGGACTGCACCCTCAGCAAGTTCGCAGATGACACTAAACTGGGAAGAGTGATAGATACACTGGAAGGTAGGGATAGGATACAGAGGGACCTAGACAAATTAGAGGATTGGGTCAAAAGAAATCTGATGAGGTTCAAGAAGGGCAAGTGCAGAGTCCTGCACTTAGGATGGAAGAATCCCATGCACTGCTATAGATTAGGGACCGAATGGCTAGGCAGCAGTTCTGCAGAAAATGACCTAGGGGTTACAGTGGATGACAAGCTGGATATGAGTCAACAGTGTGCCCTTGTTGCCAAGAAGGCTAATGGCATTTTCGGATGTTTAAGTAGGGGCACTGCCAGCAGATCAAGGAACGTGATTGTTCCCCTCCATTCAACACTGGTAAGGCCTCATCTGAGTACTGTGTCCTGTTCTGGAGCCCACACTACAAGAAGGATGTGGAAAAATTGGAAAAAGTCCAGAGAAGGGCAACAAAAATCATTAGGGGCCTGGAGCACATGACTTATGAGGAGAGGCTGAGAAAACTGGGATTGTTTAGTCTACAGAAGAGAAGACTGAGGGGAGATCTGATAGCTGCTTTCAACTACCTGAATGGGGGCTCTAAAGAGGATGGATCTAGACTGTTCTCGGTGGTACCAGATGACAGAACAAGGAGTAATGGTCTCAAGTTGCAGTGGGGAAGGTTTAGGTTGGATATTAGGAAAACCTTTTTCACTAGGAGGGTGGTGAAGCATTGGAATGGGTTACCTAGGGAGGTGGTAGAATCTCCTTCCTTAGAGGTTTTTAAGGTCAGGCTTGACAAAGCCCTGGCTGGGATGATTTAGTTGAGGATTGGTCCTGCTTTGAGCAGGGGGTTGGACTAGATGACCTCCTGAGGTCCCTTCCAACCCTGATATTCTATGACCTACTTTTGCATGCATCTACACTTAAATTTGTCCCCCACCCATGTAAATGCACCATTATACCGACACAGGAATACCACTTCCTTAAGCAGTGTAAAGCTATGGTTAATATGCTTTGGTTGATGCAGTGCGAGTGTAGACATGATGTTAGTTATGTCAGTCCTAACTATCCCCCCACAGCAACCATCCCACAATGCCCCACACTCATCACTCAGGTTATCATAGTGAACTCCATTGCCGAGGAGTCACAAAGACTGGAGGCCACCCTCTCCCCTTTAAAGCCCTGCAAATTTTCCTTTTTCTTATTGCCCGGCTTGGTGAGCACACCTAGCAGCTCCCCATTGCTGATTGCAACTGCCTAGCTAACTATGCCATCCACACCCTCCAGATGTGCTCCTGCCTGGAGTAGACAGGAGATATTGGCTCTCCTGGGCTTGTGGGGAGAAGAGGCTGTGAAGTCACAGCTCTGATCGAGCCATAGAAATGTTGCCCTCTACGAGCAGATTGTTCAGAGGCTATAGGAGAAGGCATATGACAGGGACCAGCAGCAGTGCCACATGAAAGCCAAGAAGTTGCATACCAGAAGGCAAGGGAGGCCAACCATCAATCTGGTGTTAAATCACATACCTACCGCTTTTACAAAGAGCTTCATGCCATCCTCAGTGGAGACTGCATCATCCCCTTCAAAAGCACTGTGAAAACCTCAAAGAAGCCTAAGTCACAAGCCTCTGCCATGAACAGCAAAGAGGAGATGATGTTGGATGAAGAGGAGGATGGGGGACAGGTGACCAAGGAATCCAGCTGTGCAGTGAACCAGGACCTATTTTTGACTTCACCGCAGTCCAGCACAAGCAAGCCCAATACGGGGGAAGGAACCTCAGGTAAGAGTGTACATAAATTTTCAATTACAAAGTTGTCCCCCACAAAAAGTAGCAGGACACAATCTTTTCACTTTTCATTTATTTACTCATACTATAAGAGGTAGTGGTACAATCAAAAGAGATAGAGCTACTATCTGATTTTCATTCTCCTCTAGAGCAAGGGAGAGGGACCAAGCATAGCAGTTTGTTTATGTACATGGTGATCTCCCTTGAATCATCCTGAGAGATCTCAATGAAACTTTAATGGAAGTACTCTGTAATCCTCTGATGGTTTCTAGGGAGGGCTGCCTTGTTTCTTCCTCCAAAGTAAGACACTTTCCCATGCCACTCAATGATAACTTCAGCAGGCACCACTGCAGTACACAGGCTAGTAGCACATGGGCCCAGGGGGCTTTGGGATGCCAGCAGCATCTGCGTGAGAGCCTTTGTTACCCTCAAGAGTGAGATATCAGATAAAATCACCATCAGCTGTGGAAAAGGGTGCCAGGAGTCATTGTCCTATATACTATTAGAATCAGGTAATCAAGCAATTCCTTCTTCATTTCCCTTACCCCCTAGTAGGCCATACTCACAATGGCTCGTGCAATATTGGTGCCATGCACAAGCAATCCCAAGAAAAAGTGAGAATGTAGTGCTTAAAACTTTTTGGGAACAAGAGGAGCAGGTTCAACATCTTAAGTTTCACTTTCTTTAGTGAATTCACCAATGTGAATGTACCTCTGTGTGTTTTATCTTCAGCTGTTGCCACTGTGGCCTTCAAAGTCTCCCCCTCTACATCTGCAGAGCCACTTAAGGTGGAAAAAGAACAGGACTTGGGATAACATGTTCCAGTATATCCTACAAGCCAGTGCTGCATCAGATCATAAGAACAGGGCCTGGAGGACGAACACTGCAGATAGGCTGGAAAAGGAAAGAGTGGAGAGGAGAAAGGCCCAGGAATCTCAGCAGGAAACGGAGAGGAAGATGAACCAGGGCGCAGTGAAGCTTCTCAGGCAGCAAACACAGATGCAGCAGACTCTGGTGGGCTTTCAGACTCAACAATCCCAGGCTTGTATCCCTCTGCAGCCTGTTGAGAACTCCATATTGAGATCTCTCATAGTCGCCACCTTTCCTCCCCCAAATATTCCACATGACTTCAGGAGTCTTTGCAGTACCCTAATTTCCAGAGTAGAGTGATAAAGACAATCACAGCTTCACATACACAGACCTGTGAATGCCACAGTTGGGATCTGTGTAGCTAAAATGGAAATTAAAATTCTTTCACCCTTCATATAAAACAGTTGCTTACTTTCTCATAACTATTGTTCTTCGAGACGTGTTGTTCATGTCCATTCCTACCAGGTGTGTGCGCGTCAGCTGGAAGATTTTCCCTTAGGAGTGTAAGGAATGTTGTCCCTAGCCTCTGTCAGAGGAGGGTGATGGATGGCAGATGAGAGCGCACTTGATCATTACCTGTTAGGTTCACTCACTCCGGGCACCTGGCATTGGCCACTGTTGGTAGGCAGGATACGGGGCTGGATGGACCTTTGGTCTGATGCAGTACAGCCATTCTTATGTTCTTATGTCCGTAGGATTGGCCTGGGCGCCCTCTGGAGTGGTGCCTTCATGGAGCTCAATATAGGGCCATGCTAACCTCCTAACCCCCCAGTTCCTTCTTGCTGGCTACTCTGACAGAAGGGTAGGAGGGTGGGTATTCGAATGGACATGAACACCACATTTGGAAGAACAACAGTTACAAGAAAATAAGTAACCCTTTTTAATTCGAATGCTTGTTCATGTCCATTCGAACCAAGTGACTTACAAGACAAAGTTCAGGCGGTAAGGTCAGAGTCATCCACGGATTGGAGCACAGCATACCCAAAGACCACATCATCTCTGTGTCACAGTAAGAACTGCCCCTGCCTTGGGGGCCCTGAGTAAACACCAGTGTTGCATAGTGCTAATGTTTTTATATGTATTGGAATGTAGTTTGGGAACAGTTAGAGATGAGAGTGCGGTTGCGAGAGGCGGCGGGGGAAAGGAACGGGTTAATTTGAGAATTTAGCCAAGACCAGAGATAAGGAGCTCAAGGACTTACACAGAAACACTCTCTGTGTGCCAAGCAGCTAGAGACTGCCTCCCAACCACATATGGCCGTGAGAAATGAGAACTGAGACAAACTGAACTGAAGAAGTTGCAGGACTGACTAGATTACACACTTGTAAAGGTTGGCCCGGTACGACTCAACAGTCTGCCTCGCAACCCTGAAGCCAGTGTGTTATGGAAAAGCTAGGGAAGCTGCAGAGAGCTGATTCGGACTAGTGCAGAAAGCATGGGAAACGGGACGGGCTCCCCTAGCCGAGATGCTCCCAGAAATACCCAGGGCTTAAACACCCTTCTGAGAGCAAAGTTGGAGATCTACAGCGGACCCCGGACGACCTGTGCACAGGGTAGACCTCTCGTCCACCCTTCCCCCTCTTCTTCTTACATTACACCCAGGCTTGGCCAGCCTTGGGTTGCCTGTGTGCGAATATGAAAGTAGGTTAGGGCTCAGGCACTAACGCTTCTTTCCTTCCTCTGAGTGACGTGGGGTGTACCTAGGCACTCATCACTGTTTGGTTAATAAAGCTTTAAAACTTAAGGTGCCACAGGACTCTTTGTCACTTCTTTAAAACTTAGTCACTTGGTGTGCGCCTTCATCTCCACCCCTAATAATCCTGCAGCCTCAGCCTGATCACCTGAGGCCCCAGGCAGACTGGTAACATAAATCTGTCACATCTGGTCTGTTGTGTAATTGCACAGTGCGCCATGAACGTATGTATTGAGGACCACGTAGCCGCTGTGCAGATTTTCTGAGTGGGGACTTATGCCTGGAACACTGCTGAGAAGGCCTGGGCCCTGGTACAGTGGGCTGTAATCGGTGGAGCAGGCACCTTTGCCGGATCATAACACTCTCTAATGCAGGATGTGATCTATGATGAGATACGGTTAGAAGAGACAGGGAGACCCTTCATTCTCTCTGTCATGACCCAAAAAGAGTTGGATGGACTTCCAGAATGACTTAGTCCTCTTGATTTAGAAGGCTAGGGCCTCACATACATCTAGAGAGTGCAGCGTATGCTCTCTACTAGAGGAGCATGGCTTGGGATAAAACACTGGGAGAAAGACGTCTTGGCCTGTGTGAAAGTGAGATACAATCTTAGGAAGAAAAGCTGGCTAAAGTCTGAGTTGGACCTTGTCTTTATGAAAGACTGTACGGAGGCTCGGATGTGCGGGTCCTGAGCTCCGATACCCATCTAGCTGAGGATACTTCCATGAGGAATGCGACCTTGTACTAGAGATAGAGCAGAGAGCATGTCACCAATGGTTCAAATGGGGGGCCTGTGAGTGCGGAGAGGATCAGATTAAGGTCCCAGGCTGGGAGAGGCTAATGCATCTGTGGGAAAAGTCTGTACAGACCCTTGAGGAAAGACTGACTAGGGGGCTGCGAAGACCGAGAGACTGTCTGTGCCCAGATGGAAGGTCGAAATGGCAGCTAAGTGGACCCTTACTGATGACAGGGAGAAGCCTTGCTGTTTTAGTGAAGGAGGTAGTCCAGTACAAGTGGTACGAGGCAAGCAATGGTGACTGACTGTGCTGCTCCACCCAGCTGGAGAACCTTTTCCACTTGGCAAAGCACATTGCCCTGGTAGAAGGCTTTCTACTACCGAGGAGGACCTGTATGACTTGTTGTGAGCAGGATAGCTCTGCAGTGTTTAGCTATGGAGCAACCAGGCCATGAGGTGGAGCGACTCTAGGTTTGAGTTGCAGAGACGGCCATGATCCTCCATGATCAAATCCGGGATCAGGAGTAAAGTAAGCGGTGCGCTATGGACATTTCCAGAAGCGACATAAACCAGTGCTGGCGCGGCCACACTGGCACTATCAGTATGACTTGTGCCTGGTCCCTGTGGATCTTGAAGATTACCTTGTGGACTAGTTGAAGTGACAGAGTCCTGTGGCACCTTAAAGACTAACTAAAGTATCGAAGCATAAGCTTTCGTGGGCTAATACCCACTTCATCGGATGCATCGGTATTAG